>SNQJ01S0020358.1:39796-53707 GCA_010110895.2 Picea sitchensis | reverse complement strand
TCCAGAGGCCCCAAATAATGCCCACACATGCCACAAGGATCATAAATGCCTCCCAAAATGAAACCCTAGCTTTGGATGACGTCTAGGGTCATGATGGTGACGTCCAAGGCCCTTAAGGGACAACGTCCATGCGGGAAGGATAAGGTCCCCTGGGTCTAGGTCTGCTAGGGTGCCTCCAAAGGCAACATCCTTCATTTTCCCTGTGCAAGTCTTCAATTTCTTCTTACCCCTGGCTGGGGTTGCAACATCCATTTGTGGGCTTTAATCCCCCATGAAGGTCTGAGCTAATCATTCCCTCATGTGTACCTGTCCATCGAGCAAGGTCCTGCAACAACAACAAGTATGCCCTCCAGGGGTTCATAATTCACAGGGATAATATCATGTAAATCACATCCAATAATTAAATTACCCAAACATGTGCATCAAACCCCCTTTAACCCATACAAATGCTCAAAGACGTTATGCAATTTCACAAGTTAGGTTTGGAGAAGGTCTCAGGGTGTCCTATTGGGCTAACCTCTCTTAAGTTTGGGATGTTTCCTAGGTGGAGTGTAATCCAGGCCATGTAAGTGTATAAGGTGGCATGGGGTGCATGTGATAAAAGGGAAATGTAAAGTCTTACCTGTGGATGCCTTTGTAGAGGGCGAGCTACACCTTGTCATAAATGCAATTATTTCCTAGCCCATTCATTTCCTTTTATTCTTAGTTTTATTTCTTTTGATTTTTTTCTCTTGTGATTCAAGGGAATAGTTGAAGGCCACTATCCTGGCTTGATGACCAGAGGTGATAGTGTTATCCACAAATATTTCTTGGAGATTAGAAGGATGGCTTGTGATGAGACCCCCTTTCTCTTGGTTATGCCACCAAGAGCCACTACCATGGCTTGGTGACAAGATAGTTGGTAGTGTCATACTGCTACATACCCATGGTACTAATAGGTCGTCTCGTGATGAGACCCCCTATCCATCAACTAATACCTTGAGTGTTCATGTTATTCTATGGGTCCCCTTTTCTTACTGAGAAGTTTTTCACTGCTTTCTGGGGGATCCCTGGGTGAAGCATCTCGAAGGTTTCAACTTTGGCTTTTAACTCTTGCCAACTACTTTTACCCTTTGGGCCTTTAGCCCCTTCTTCCCACAAGGTAAGGTACAACCCTTCCTAGTGTAGCCAATCCCAATGCCCAAACAAGGATAGGGGAGATGAAAGGAATAGAGATGGAAAATGGTAAGTATAGAGGGAATAGATGATGAATTTTCACAGACCCACCAAGTTGCAACCCATCCTAAAGGGAAATCAACTTACTAGGGCACCATGTTACCCTTCCAGGTATAAATGAGGCAAAGAGCATAATTTCCAAGCAAACATCATGAAATGAAGAAGGATTCAATACAACATATTCAATTGCTTCAAAAATCAGAGTGATACATACCATTATGCCCAAACTCATTACCTCATGGAGCAAGACTCACCACTACTTCAGGACCAGGCTGGTGGGATGGATACTACTGCTGGTTATAAGTGGACTGCACTGAAGAAAAGAGGGGCCCTCCTGGGCCATGCTCAAGTCGTTTGGCTCTTGGTACTCCATGTCTAGGACCTGTGGGCCTCGAGAGGTGATCTCCTTAGTTATCCCTAGGCTATGGGATAACATCTGGCTCCAACTCGGGGACATGTGCTCACCGTAGAGTGCATGATAACCTCAACATCTCTGGTATGACCTGTGCCTGCTAAATCTCAACAAAGGATATTAGTAATCCGTAGGGTGGTGATATCACCCCTTGTTCATATATGATATAATAAACAAATAAAAACATCTCTAGTCTAGCATATGATCATGATCATACATATATACATAATGAAACAAGACAATATGAAAATTCAACTACAACTATGCTAACATGATATGCATATGGTATATACAATGGATGCAAATGCCTACCTAATTTAACTTACATGTACTTACCTGTGAAGTCAAGCCTTCGCCCCATGGTGGGGTTTGAGGAGGTGTCCACTCACTGGTAATGGACGTTTCCTCCCTTCAAGCGTAGATAAATAATAGGCATTGTTAACTAACTTCATTATGATTATGAAGGGTCCAAGTCAAAATTGTGCATTCCCATTAACATTGTTAGGCTCACCCTTCTTGGTGTCCCACATCCATAACGTGTCTCTGATCGAGGTGGATATTGGTGGCCACCCACCTATTCCAATTGGCTCCTCTTGATAGTTTTTAGTTCAACATGTTCTTTTGTACTTCTTTGTAATTGTGGGTTCTACATTTTCGGGGCTGTCTGAATCCCTACACATCTTCCAAGTGGATACTGGTGGCCTCCCACTTAATCCAACTGGCTTGTTTTGTATGTTTTCATGTCAACACATCTTGTTGTACTTCAAGGGCCGATTTGGGGCCCTAAACAATGTTTTTTTGGCTCACCACAGCCAAACTATAGACGAAGTCAGAGTTTGATGGCGTAATGTGTAGTTCTCGAAAAGACCTTACCAACGGGCTATCGTGCGCCTAAAATGGAGGTTGTGTGCAAAAGTTACGACCCCAAGAAGTTGAGGTACCAACTTACCCATAGGGGCCCACACAACTTTTGGTGTTTCATCTCCTATGGTTAGGTTTTTGGATGTCTAGGGTTTTGGCATTCACGAGTAATGTTAAAAAGGCCTCTTGAGCCTCATTGTAATCATTTTCCTCAAATGGATGCGCGTAGCAGCCACATCTCTTCTCAGAGATAGCTACCACCATTCAAGCAAGTGTTTCAGGTCTATTGTTTTACAGTTTCAACCTATTTCATTTATTCAATAGAAGATAATGTTCACTAGATATCTGTGTTGTTCTTCATATCTCTGTGTTTATTGTATTTATTTTGTTAATTAGTTCGTTTCGCTCCTAAATCCGAATCAGTGGTATAAGGGCGGTCTACTGTTCATTTATTTTTCTTCGTGCATGTCCCCGACAAGATCTGGGTACAATAAGTTGGAACTCGAACCAATCGAGCCATTGCAATATTGGTCGTCCCGAGCCCGATAACAACCCATGGGAGATGAAAAGAAAGATGATGGAGTAGGAGATCCTTTTAAAATGTTGTTCGAGGAAGCCCTTGCGCAAAAAATGAACGAAATGATGGACAACTTTGCGCAGATCCTTCGACGACCACCCACAGGAGAAGCATCTTCATCAAGTGGCCATGCAACCCCCTTCAAGGTACAAGTAAAATTTTATATTCCATTATTTGAAGGATCGATAGATGCATATGTTGTATATAAATGGTTGAATATGCTCGAAGGGTATTTTTCGGTCCACAAATTTTCCGATAGGGAAAAGATAACTTTTGCACTCCTCAAGGTCATGCCCCATGTTAAGGACTGGTGGGACACTTACTGTGAGCAAAGGTCCATAGATGAATCTACAATATTTGTGGTTGCCCCTACATGGGATTCCTTCTGGGATGCTATTAAAGAGCAGTACTACCCTGTTGGAAGCTATGAGGACCAGTACACCATATGGACCACCCTGCGTCAAGAAAGGCACTAGACAATACCAGATTTCACCAATATTTTCCATACCCTGCGCACCAATTTAGGTATCAAAGACTCTTAGCGACATCTGGTGCTCAAATATCACGACTGTTTGGATAAATACATTCAAACAGAAATGGAGTTTATGGACATCGCCTCACTGGGTACAACTTATAGATATGTTATCAAGATCGAGCATAAATTTAAGCAGAAGAGGTGAGAGTTTGGATCTGCAAACTCCTCACAGCCGAAGCAGGGCAAAGGCGGCCCCAACCCACACAACAAGGGACATAGCAAAGATGGTCACTCTCAGGACAACTAGTCCAAGCCGCAACACAAGAAGGGAAATGAGAAAACAAAGAAGGACACATGAAAATGGTGTGAATACCATAAAATCCCTTGGCACAACACTGAAGAATGCCACTCCAAGCAGTCACTCATGGCCAAGCTAAAGACTTTCGAGTCAGAGGTTGATTATGATTTTGAATCAAATCCAGAAGGAGGGAAGCGGATTATCGATGCTGAACCTAGTGCCACTGTCACTACCACCAAAGTCCAACCAAGCAAACCAAAAGAACTAGAGGAAGGGGAACGCCTATTTCACTCACAGATGTGGGTAAAGGGGGCTCCGCTTCATTTCATTGTCGATAGCGACAGTTAAAAGAACATGATCTCAGCAGAGGTCGTTAAGCGGCAATACCTGCCAACAACACCACACTCGCATCCCTACACCATCAGTTGGCTTCACCAAGGAAGAGATCTCCACATCAGCCAACAATGTCATCTGCCCTATGACATCAAGCCTTTCAAATATGAGGTATTGTGTGATATGATCCCCTTGAAGTTTGTGATGTTATTTTAGGACAACCATATTTGTGAAAGTGTCACGTTGTGTATGAGTCTAGACCCCACAATGTTATTATTACTTTGGGTAGACAATTGTACAGGATATCAGAGGTAGCACCGCCTACCGTTATTTCTTTAATCTCTACTAAGAAATGTAGTAAGGTCATTTCATAGCCCAAGAAGTTCATCTTTTTTGTGATCTGTTCTCACAGTAAGCAGAAGGTTGCCGCCACATCCGTGGCCTCTACACAGAGCCTCTCTTTGCAACATAAGCAAGTGGATGGGATCATGGAAGAGTACATATACATCTTCTCCTCACCCATCGAGGTATCGAGGCACTACCAAGTCAAGCATCCAATTGATCTAACCCCCGGTGCACCTCTGCCTAGTGAACCAGTCTGTCATTGCTCGCTGATGGAAAATGACAAAATCAAGCGTTAGATCCAAGAGCTTCTTCAAAAGGGGAACATCAGACCCAACTCCTCCCCTTGTGGAAGCTCGATTGTACTGGTGTAGAAGAAGGATGGGACGTGACGACTTTGCATTGAATACATAACATTAAACAAAATCTTAGTCAGAAACTAGTACCCAATTCCCAGGATTGATGACCTTCTTGACCAACTCAAGGGGGAAAACTTCTTTAGTAAGATTGACCTAAAGTCTGGCTACAACCAGGTTCCCATCAAACCAACTGATGTATGGAAGACAACTTTCAAATCTAAAGAAGGTCTCTTCGAATGGTTGGTCATGCCCTTTGGCCTAACAAATGCACCAACCACTTTCGTGAGGTTGATGGATGATGTATTGAGACCCTTCACCAACTCTTTTGTGGTGGTATATTTGGATGACATCCTCATCTTCAACATAACTTGGGAGGACCACATGCGGCATATTCAATAGGTTTTGATCACTATGTGGTAGCACAAGCTATATGCCAACTTGGAAAAATGTTCCTTTGACATGAGCAGGGTCCAATACTTGGGCTACATTGTTGATGAACATGGGGTACATGTTGATCCCGCTAAGATCCAAGTCATACGTGACTGGCTAGCCCCGACCACACTAACCGAGCTTCAGAGCTTCTTGGGACTGACCAAATTCTACCGACGGTTCATGTTGGGATTCTCCCATATAGCATGGGCCCTTAGCCATGTGACCAACAACAGTGGCAGGGAAATGTTCGTGTGGGGAAGGAAAAATAATGAGCATTTGATGATTTGAAGCATCGCTTGTGCTTAGCTCCAGTACTCTCCTTGCCCGATATGCAATAACTGTTCGAGATTGAGACTAATGAATCTGACTATTCTCTAGGTGTAGTTCTCACTCAACATGGTCATCCGATGGTATACCATAGTTAGACACTCTCAGATACTATCCAGAAATACCCCACCTATGACAAGGAAATGTATTCCAATGTACAAGCCTGTCGTCAATGGAAACATTACATTATGGGAAAGGAGACGATCATCCACACTGATCACAAGCCTCTGCAGTTCATACAGATAGGGAAGTTGCAAAATGATCGCCATCAGAAGTGGTCCACCTACCTACAAAATTTCCCTCTCAACATCAAGTATAAGACAGGGAGAAAAAATCGTGTCACTAACTCCCTCAGTCGACCTCCAGTAGCTGCACTCATCACTGTGCTCCATTTCTATGGACATGAGGCATCTGAGTGGCCCCAACTTTATGATCAAGATATGGACTTCACCACCACCTATCATCTCTTGGGTATAGGCGTGATTGTCACCAATTTTCACATTCAATATGGGATGTTATGCCATCTGGGCCATCTCTGTGTTCCTACAAGCGAGCATGCAAATTTGATTTGGGAAGTCCACTACAGTCGGATGGAAGGACATTTTGGCATGGAGAAAACTGTGGTCATTCTCCAGAAACATTTTTATTGGCCAAAACTTCGACAAAACGTGAACAAGTATATCAAATCTTGCATTGCATGTGCCATTGCCAAGTCGACCATAAAGAAGCAAGGCTTATACACCCCTCTGCCTACCCTCAAGAAGCCTTGGGAATCCATCTCGATGGATTGCATGTTAGGCCTTCCATCCACCAACCAAGGCAATGATTGTGTATTTGTGGTCATTGATTGGTTTTCGAAGAAGACCATCCTCACAACTTGCAAGAAGAACATCACAACAGTAGATACTGCCAAGCTCTTCTTCGAATGAGTGTGGGTCCATTTTGGGATACCACAGATTATCATCTCCGACCGGGACAACAGGTTCCTCAACACATTTTGGTCGAGTCTCTGCTCATTGTTGGACACCATTCTCACTAAATCCATTGCTTTCCACCCCCAAATAGACGACCAAACATAGGTCATCAATCGGATGATTGTGCACATATTGCGCATGTACAACTTTAAGCATCTGTGTACATGGGATGAGAGTCTCCCCTATGTTCAACACAATTACAAAAGGGCTCTCCATAGCTTCACTGGCCATATCCCATTTCAGGTGGGACTGGGATTCCAACCCTTGGGTCCCATTGATGTTGCACTGCCTCTAGCTACCACACATACAAACTCTTCCCATGTTCAGTCTGAGACTGACAAAGCCACTAGATTCATTGAGCGTATTTAACACATCCACCAACATGTCCATGAGATTTTGCAGAAATCCAATGCTAAGTACAAGCAACACCATGATCAACATAGGGTGTTGCACCAATTTTAGGTTGGAGACAAGGTCTGGTTACATTTGCAGAAGGAGCTTCTTGCAGGGCCCCATCGGAAGCTCTGCCCACTTTGCTATGGGCCTTACACCATCACCAAGGCTGTGAGTAGCAATGCTTTTTAGCTCAACACTCCACTCTTCCTTGGATTGCACCCAATGTTCAATGTGGACCTCCTTCGACCATATTTTCCACCATTATTCGACACCTTAGAGATTGCAGAACAACTGACACCAACAAAGCTCAACCCTGACTGCATGGAACATGCATCCACTGATCAGATAGTGGGCACACAGGTCAAGGGAACTCACCAACAGAGGATCCAACTTTATCGGGTTGTCAAGGCAGGGCAACTCCTCCACCAAGGAAAGTGGCTCACCCAGGACCAAATTCAACAGAAGTTTCCTCACCTGATAGGGGAACTCAATGCAATGGAGATCATTGCTTCCTAAAGGGGGATGACTGATCTAGGTGGATATTGATGGCCACCCACCTATTCCAACTAGCTCCTCTTGAAAAAATTTAGTTCAACAAATTCTTTTGTACTTCTTTGTAATTGTGGATTATACACTTCTAGGGCTGTCTGAATCCCTACACATCTTCTAGGTGGATATTGGTGGCCTCCCACTTAATCCAACTGGATTATTTTGTATGTTTTCATGTCAACACATTTTGTTTTATTTCCAGGGTCGTTTTGGGGCCCTAAACAATGTTTTTTTGGCTCGCCGCAATCAAATTGTAGTCAAAGTCAGAGTTTGACAACATAATCTATAGTTCTTGAAAAGACCTTTCCAACGGGCTATCACGTGCATAAAATGGAGGTCGTATGCAAAAGTTACGACCCCGGGAATTTGAGGTACCAAATTACCCATAAGGGCCCACATAAATTTTGGCGTTTCATCTCCTAAGGTTAGGTTTTTGGATGTTTAGGGTTTTGGAATTCATGAGTAATGTTAAAAAGGCCTCTGGAGCCTCGTCGTAATCATTCTGCTCAGACGAATGTGCATAACAACCACATCTCTTCTCAGAGATAGCTACCACCATTCGAGCAAGTGTTTCAGTTTTGCAGTTTTACAGTTTCAGACTATTTCATTTATTCAATAGAAGATATTGTTCACTGGATATTTGTGTCATTCTTCATATCTTTGTTTTTATTGTATTCAGTCTGTCAATCAGTTCATTCCACTCGTAAATCCGGATCAGTCTCCCTCTTGATATTATTTTTCTTCAAACTTTGTTCTTCCCTAGATAACCCTGGTTTATTATCTTGAGGGAGGACGGTGGGATTCGACTTTAAGGACTTCTTGTTGGCTTGGTTTAATCAATAAATCATCATCCCCTTTCTTTAATAATTTGATAGAGCCAACTTCTTTGTCCTTATATTTATCTAAGAGTTGTTGCTAATCTTATTTCTTCGACCATTTTATCTCATCAAAATCTTCCTCTGTGGTGAAAGGCAAATCCTCTGGAGAAAATGCATGAAGGCTTTCCTTAATTGGCTCACGTCTTTCATTGATCTTAGTATCATTGTCAATCTCTTGTACATGAACCTTGGACATTGGCATATTTGGAAGGCATGCAATCATCCCATCTTTCATAGGCACGTTGATATAAGTTAAATCTATCTCTAATGTTCCACCCAACATCGCAACGAACTTCCTGGACAAGAGCATGCCCCATACATCAGGGACATCTACCACCACAAAATCCATACAAATCACTCTCTCAAAATATTTACCAAGGTGTACTTCAACATTCTCAACTACCCCATGAGTAGGTATGGCTCTGGATTCAAAACCACACACATTTCTATAAGGCTGCATAGCCTTTAGGCCTAGTTGCTCCATAACTTTCAAAGACATCATGTTGGCACCTGCTCCTGAGTTGAGCATACAATTGTTGTGACATTTGTTATTTACTAGCAATGACATAAAGAAAGGTGGGTGTTCATCATATTGAACCCTGGAATTATCTACTTGTAACATAATAGGAGGGTCTATTGGTTCATCCAATACATTTGAAAACTTTTCAAACCTTTCTTTCATGGACAAAACCTTGATAATTTCCTTCAACAGGATGGTTACATGCATTTTGGCCAATGCGCCTTCCAAGTCAAAATTTAAGTGAACCTTGTTAGCCTTAGAAGAGGTCTTAGGAAGGAGTATGTTCATAGGTGGAGGTTTTGTTTGTGAAGTTGTAGGTCTAGTAGAGGGAGGTTGGTTCATTTGCTTTTTCCTAGTATACACTTGGAATTCTTGTTTTTTCAATCTCTCTCTTAACTCTTGATCAAGGTTGTTGACTACCTCCATCCTAGCTTTCCTGGTTGCTTGTTTTATGCCTTCGTCATGTTCCTCAAGTGTGATATTAAGGCAATATTGTGGCTCTTCAATGGTATTGTTGATAACATTGACTCGATCATGTTCACCATTATTTAGAGGGCATTCATGCTCCCAATGTGATTCTTTGCATTGAAAGCACCATGGGTTCTCCTCAACCATGTTTGTGGGGGCTAAGGTGTTAGGGACCTCTTGATCATTCTTGGGCTTGAAACCTTGACCACCCCATTGGAATTTCCCCTTATAAGGAGGTCTAGGATCTTGTTGTTGGGATCTTTCTAGGTTGACAATCCTATTCATCATTAACTCTTGGATTTTTACCATGCCATCTACATTCATTTGTATCTTTTCCAAGCTTACGCCAATATCTAAGGCAGCCTCAACATTGTGGACCACTTTGGGTTTAGCATCTATCTTGACTCTTGGGTTGGAGAAAGGTTCTACTTTGGATGATGATTGGTTATTTTCAATCTTCATAGCCATCTCATGGGATTCTTGGATTATTTTAGGAGCTTTGTCTCTGATAAGGAAACCCATTTGTCTTGTAAAGGATTTGGTGTAAAGAAAGAGAAGAAAGTTGTTTAAAGGGTGGTGGCTTGTTCGGATTTGTTGTACTAGCCTCTCAAAATTATCATGAAATTCCCTAACAGTTTCATTTTCAGCCTTTATAATGTTGTTAAGCCTTGTTAGCAACATGTTGGGGTCTTCCTTGACATTCCATATTTTGAGGAATTCTTCCTCTAATTTATCCATGGATGTAAAAATAACATCAAGAAGACCGTTATACCATCTTCTAGCACTATCATAGAGGGTAGCAAAAAACAACTTCATTTCCAAGTCTTCAGCGTCATCACTGATGGGATGAAGTTAGAAAAAGATCCATAAATTCCTCATATGGTCCTCCGTGCTGACTACATCATTGCCAATGAACTTAGGCAACCACTTTTCATACCTAGGGGGCATTTGTCGAGGGTATCCTGGAATGTTTGTCATGTCTGACGGCCTAAAAAGTTTGGATGACCATTGCTTTTTGTTATTAACTTGATTTGAATTATGGGTCTGAGTTTGAGCATTAGACATTGTATTTAAGGGAAGATTACCTCCAAATAATGATTTTACTACAAGAGATTTTGTAGGAGGCTTTCTTCTGTAAGACTTGGGAGGATTGGTGTATCTCCCTGAATTTTGTGGAGTCGCCAGATAATCTTCTTGAGATTATCAAAGGGATGAGGGGATCACCCTCAGTGGAGTCGCCAGGTAAGCCTTGTGAATGAAGGCTGTGTATAAAGTCTTACCAAAAAAGTTTCATTTGAGGAAGATTAACTCAATGTTCCCCGACAATGGCACCAAATTTTTTATTGTGCAATCTATAATCTCCCAAAGTCTAAAGGAAAGTAGGCTTAGATTGACGTAACACGGAGGCAACCCTATCAATGTCACCTCAATAAGGTACCTCTTTTTCTTTAGGAGGAGGAAAACCTCACTCCAAGGGAGACAAGACCTAGTTGGTTGATGAAGGAGGATAAGACAAGGTTATACCACTCCTCTCTCTAGGTCACACAAACGAATGAAGTCACTTGGAAAGGATGTGTCAAGGGGTTAAGCGAAAATAAGGTGAATGATACCTACCCTTTACCAAAGAAATGACAAACGTTATATAATAACCAATGATATCAATGCTTCCAATTAGTGACTTCAATATAAAAGTCTGCTACCAAACAAGTTTATGCATAAAGGATAGATGTGTAGCAACAATAACAAATCAAAAAATTGTAACTTATAAGGACGATGTAATAAAATATAAAGACTTGCAATGATAATTATTTTGCCACTCACAATTTCTAGATTAATAGAAGCCAAGTAATGACTTTAAAAGGCTTTCAAAGTACTTATAACAACAAGAAATTAACAATTATGAGAACAATAAACAACTTCATAAAAGTATCTTGCTAAGGCAATTTAGTGAACCCTTTTAGCGTTTATTGATTGTGTCTTGCCTAATACAAATTCCGGGTGGCTTATCAATCAACGAATGGGTTTAACAGGCTGTCAAAAGTGTCTGTAATAGCAACAAAACAAGAGTAATGGAGACTGCAAGAAACCTTAAAAAATGCACTTTGTAAAGAGCAATTTATGCACACTTTAACTCTAGCTGATAGTACTTTGCTTCATACAATTTTCTGGGTTGATTTAGATGGTTAGTAGGCTAATATAAGCTACAAAATGATGGTTGTAGCAATGATTATGACAACAACAAGTTAGTACCTTAAAATGAGGTTAGTAAGTTAGGCTAAGTTGGTAGAGATAACAAGTGAAGTTGAGTGTAGTCTTGTCAAGGAATAGGAGAATAGGATTAGTGCCTTCAAGGGTAATAGAGTGAAGGTGGACAACTTCTTCTATGGCTGCAAATCAATTTATGATGATGCACAAAATTCTAAGAGGGAAAAGGCTCAGGAGAAGTAGTAACTTAAGTCCTCCTAGGCTTTGACCTCAAGAGACAAGATGCTAGGGTGTAGGCAATTCTAGGCCCTAGCACCTTGCTCTCCTTAGCCTTTTTATGGAGTAAAAACTTATGAAACAATAACTAAGTCCAAATCCTTAGAGTGCTAGCAATTTAGGGATCTAGGGTTTCACTAGTTACAAGATCAATTCAATGAAAAGCTTGGCAAATAAAAAGTAAGAAAGTAGAAATTTGAGTTTCTTACTTCAAGCATTAAGTACACCATGCAAATTCATAATCTTGTATGAGCAAATAAAACCATACAACAAACCATTCAATAGATGAAAAAATGCATATTTCACTTACTTGCACCAAGACTAATCATGAGAATACCATGCAAGATCACCATAAAACTTCCAAGATTGATCCAAGTTGCCAAAAATATCCTTAAATGAGAATGGTCCCTCACAATTTCAGCCAATAACCCATACTCATTACCTCATGGAGAAAGACTCACCACTACTTCAGGACCAGGCTGGTGGGATGGATATTGCTGCTAGTGATAAGTGGATTGCACTGAAGAAAATAGGGGCCCTCCGGGGCCATTCTCAAGTCGTTTGGCTCTTGGTACTCCATGTCTAGGACCTGTGGGCCTCAAGACATGATATCCTTAGTTATCCCTAGTCTAGGGGATACCAATACCATTATGTAACATACTCGTTACCAAATTTCTTTGATACCAATTTGCAACCTTACCCATCCTACTACTGAGCAATGCTACTCCAAAATCCAATGCACAGATTCCACTTTATAATAATAAGTCTACGCAGTAATACTTGAAATAACGTGCTCAACGCCAAGTTGAGTCCCACCACTCAAACTTTCCTCTTGTTACACAACTTAAAACAATGGAAGTAACACAATGAAATTGTGTGCCCAAGCATAATGAGCACATTGCTTTATTGCACGCGTATTCCATACTGAACATGAGATCACTACTATGTGAGAAACTGTTCCAGCGTCACATGCCAATTCTATTCTCCTAGTGTGCGTAGATTGCTTCCCTGTGCACACAAGTAAGTCCAGCCTTTGGGTCACACAAAGTATTTCCCTGCATGCACGACCATTCTAACCTCGTCTCAGAGACTCATAGCCAGTATCATAAGGTTAACATAAGAGGAAAACTAACAAGAATTGTCATACTCATGCACGACTACAAACACTGACTATCATCACCACACATACATGTGCAAGCAAATAATACATAATAACAACAATTAATTATATGCAACAAAATACAAGAATTAAACCAATATTAAACACAGATAATTAAGCACACAGTAAATGAGACAAGCACATAAAGACACTTATATTTTATGAAAAGTCACCAACTGCGCGTAAAACTCAGATGTTTCTCCTAGCCATAGACTTTGTTGCTCATATACTTCCAGCAACGGGTCACCCCCAAGCTGGGACTTAACTCCACAAGAGAAAAATTGTTCCTAATGCCAAGCTAAGGTATGATAATCAACAAAATTACTCAGTCCAAGGTGCCACTAATGCAACTAGCCTGCAATATCTCATTCCCCACATCCCTCTCACACCCAAGTAAGTGTGCCCCTTCTCTACTCAACAGTCCCTCGACTACCCCACTTCTCTTTCAGGGTTCCAGAATTAGCCTGGACAGGAAGTCTCAGAACCCTGCAACTAATGCCCAACACACTAGGGAATAATTCCCAACAAAACTCTCACCTAGAGAGAATGCTCATGGGATTTACTACCCACCACTTCGACAACAAATCTCTCATCTAGAGAGATTGCTCACGGGCATGACAACTTGCCTCTTCTACAACAAAACTATGGTTATTGTTAAATTTAGAGCAACTATTAGGTTCTTTTCAATTTACTAGACAATAATAGCATAAGTAGGATCATTGAAAGATACACAATCACAAGGTACATAACATTTATCCTGGGAAACCCTCATGGGGGAGAAAACCCAATGAAAACTTCCTTATTATAGATAGCCAATACAATGCCAAGATAATAAACCAAACACTAGAGAATATC
>SNQJ01S0020358.1:9184-19732 GCA_010110895.2 Picea sitchensis | reverse complement strand
TGCATGCTTTCCTAAATGAATTATTTTGTGAGTGAGGATGATGCCTATCAACACTTCTTTTTCCTATTCTCTTTTCATCATGAGACCTGCAACTTCTTTACCTACTTGTCTCTGTCTCCTTATCGATTTTATTTTTTATTATGTCCAAGCTTTGCATCAACTTGACATTGAAGTCATCTTGTTGCTCCTTGGATTTCATAAGCCTTTCATTATCATCTTTATAGATTTGGAGATATTTTTGCAATCCCTTTATGGTTTCCACCAAGTTTATGCACTCCTCAGATTTTGTACCATCAACACCCAAACCAACATACAAATATTTGAATTCACCACCATGGCTAAAAGTTATCTTCACATCTTCCATTCTTTTTGAATTTATGCGTTGATTTTGCCCTGCTCTAATCACTGTTAATTCCGCAAAATGTCCAGGCAATAAGATTTTTTAGACAAATTCATGCAATAAATTCATGAAAACTCTGCACCATTTTGTCAGAATCCCTTCTTCTGAATCCCATATGCGCACTGGTATTCAACGCATGCCAATGCGTGATGTCAATATTTGACATATAAATCGTGTATCAGTATTACACATGCACCACAAATTTTTCTCCGCCCAGCCCCAATATATAGTGTGCACACCTGTGCACTATTGATTACTACACATTTCTAGCGTCGCACCTCACAGTGTCTAGAATTTAGTGTGCACTCTTATTTTATGCGCACCATGGCCATGTTGTAATTCCAAATTCGGCCACTTACCAATCCAAATTTTGCATTAAGTAGAAACTCATCCCATGTAGGCTCACTGTTGAAACCGTAGCTTTGATACCAATTTGTAACATCCCCATTGCCAAACTGCGTCAATACCAATCTATAACATCCCCGTTACCAAATTTTTTTGATACCAATCTGTAACATCCCTGTTACCAAACTTCTTGCTACCAATTTGTAACCTTACGCAACCTACTACTGATCAATACTACTACAAAATCTAGTGTGCATATTCCACTCTATAATCATAAGTCTGTGCAGTAATACTTGAAGTAACACGCTCATCCCCAAGCTGAGTCGCACCACACAAAATTTCCTCTTTTTACACGACTTAAAACAACGAAAGTAACACAATGTAATTGCGCACCCAAGCATATTGAGCACATTGCTTTACTATGCATGTATTCCTTACTGAACATGAGGTCATTACTACGCGCACAACCATTCTAGCGTCACACGCCAATTATGTTCTCTTTGTGCGCACAGACTGCTTCCCTGTTCACACAAGTAAGTCCAGTCTCTGGTGCACACATATTATTTCCCTGCGCACACGACCATTTTAACCTCATCTCGGAGACTCATAACCAACATCATAAGGTTAACATAAGAGGAAAACTAACAACAATTGTCATACTCATGCATGCCTACAAATACAGACTATCAACACCACACATACATGTGCAAGAAACATAATACAAAATAACAAAAATTACTTATATGCAACAAAATACAAGAATTAAACCCATATTAAACACAAATAATTAAGCACACGGTAAATGAGACAAGCACATAAAGACACTTATATTTTATGAAAATTCACCAACTGCACACATAACTCAGACGTTCCTCCTAGCCATGGACTATGTTTCTCATATACTTTCAACAACAGGTCACCCCCGAGCTGGTGCTTACCTCCACTAAAGAAAAAGGGTTCCTAATGCTGAGCTAAGGTATGATAATCAACAAAATTGCTCAGTCCAAGGTGCCACTAATGCAACTAGCATATAGTCTCTCATTCCCCACATGCTTGTCACACCCAAGGAAGTGTGCCCCTTCTCTACTCAACAGTCCCTCACTACCCACTTCCCATCCAGGGTTCCAACAATAGGCCGAACAGGAAGTCTCAGATCCTTGCAACTAATGCCCAATGCACTAGTGAACAATTCCCAACAAAACTCTCACCTGGAGAGAATGCTCATGAGCCTGACAACCCACCTCTTCGACAACAAATCTCTCACCTAGAGAGACTACTCATGGACTTGAAAACTCACCTGTTCAACAACAAAACTCTGGTTACAATACAAAAAATCCCTTACAATATTTTCTCTGCAGGTAAGGTAATAGTCGTAATTCCCAGATGGTATGACCCCTTTTTGCACATGAGAAAATGAATGACTAATCCCCCGAATGATTTCTACCCCCTTCCAAATATACTAAGGCCAAAAATATATATTGCATGCCTTAAATTGGACACTTGTCACCTTTAGAGCTAGCTTTAGCCACTTGGTGACCCATTCCCATGCCTCGAGAACTTAGGATAATTAATTATCCATAAATTACACTTTTCCAGAAATATTAATAAAATATTCCCTTGGACTTAAGTCCCCCCCTCTCGTTTCCCTTTTCCGGTGGAGTTATCCCGCCATATATTTTTGTGTGATCTATTTGCACGCAATGATGTGATAATACTAATAACTTAAATATGATTACACTTTACAAGGATAGGCACACTGGCTTATTTGCGTCCCGACTCACCAGCCCCATATCCAAACAAGCTCTTCGGCTTCTAATACATATACATATACATATATAACTCAACTCGATGCGCACTGCTAGGTAATCCCCACGCACTTACTTAGGTGCGCACAACACTGTGAAATGTGTGTACCCTTCCTTTGATGTGAAACCACACACACTCAACCAGGTGTGCGCATCACTATGAAATGTGCACACCCTTTCTTTGATAACAATTCTCATGCACTACTCAGGTGCATGCAAAACCAATACTTGGTTCTAATGGCTCATCAACCTATATGTACATTTACATTTACGATTGGTACCAACAACTCACTAGCATATATGTATAATTACAAGGGTTCGAATTAGGGACATTACACATAACATCATGATTTCTAATACTTGTAAACGTTGACATTTTAAATTAATGAAATATCCAAGATTGATTAACTAAGAGTGAGAACTTAAAGGGGATATGATACCATGAGAGGGGAAAGGTAAAGGGGTCCTAGGACATGTTTGTATGCCTAGCTACCTATTTATCTTATTCCTACTTTTCCTACTCTTCTTTCCATTGCATAACATTCACTCTATTATAATGTTGATGTTGAGCCTAACCTATAGTCTAATTGGATATATTAGAAGTGGGAATAACCATCTCCTAGATTTAGGTAACCACCTCTTACATATTTTCATCTTGTACCATATATTATTGGAGGTAGGAAGTGTTGTATTAGGAGTCTTTCATACCATCTTTCACTCATGTCGAGACAAGAAAATTCAAATTGGAAAAAGGGAGCTATTTCTTGGAAGCATTGGGAAGAGAAATATAGAGTTTTATGATGGAAAAGAGAGAACATATGATGGAATTGAATATCACATGAAAGAAACCTATAGAACCTTGCAAAGATGAGGATAAGGAGATGAAACAATAGAGAAGAAAAATAAATAATTGTTGTGCAACAATAAAGACCAAGTTTATTACAGAGACAACCTTGCAATCCCAAAAGAAAGTTGGTCATAAAATTATTCAAGAAACAAGAGAAATGATGTTGGATTTTAATAAAAAATGGACAATAGTTTGGACTCTCTCTTTTTTTCCAAAAAAAAAAAGGTATCTTCTTTGAGTAAAATGGAAGGTACAATCCTTAGGGGAAAAGATGCATTACAAAATGAGCAACAAAAACATGCTTATACCAATTATTGTGAAAAACAAGGCCTTCCAAAAGGCATGACATAATAGTCACCAAACGAGAAGACTGTGAAGTCCAAAAATGTCATACAAAATACAAAGTACAAAGAGATATCAACAATGAGAGAAAATTCAAGAACAAAAACTACATATCGGAGAGGACACCCTCTCTAATTGAGAGCAAATCTCATGTAGAGTATTCTTCGAGAAAAAAAAATCTTCCAGCAACAATGCATCTTTAGAAAGTGCATCAGCTCGAGTATTAAGTTCCCAAAAAATATGAGTGCAACTAATATGAGTGAACATAGCATAAATATTAGGAATTTGATGTGCAATATGTTGGAGGCATATATTTCTAATCTAGACATCTTCCTTCATCCAGTCTATAACTAGCTTTGAATCCCCAAAAATCCAGAGTTCAAGAACATCCCTGTCCACGACTACCTTTAATAGTGCAAACAAAGCTTTAAATTCTCCCAAATTGTTTTTCCCCTATCCTAAGTTTGCTTTTCCATAAACAAAATGAGAATAAAAAAAGTGAAGAATAAATTCCACACTACAAACTCTGCCCAKAACTTAACATACACCATCAACAAATCCCCATCCAAAAAATTTGTTTATCTCCAAATCATGGATCAAAGAAGGATGTTTTATATTTTGATTAGATTTATAACAAGGGAGAAGAGCCGAGGCCTATTGAGAGACTTTAATMATAGGGAAACACTTATCTTCAAACAAACTAGTATTCATGTCCAACCATACCCCCCACACTACCAGAATCAGAAGCACCCTAAATAGCTTCAAGGAAGGACGATTGAAATACTCCCAAAATTAATCAAGAATCAAAATTTTCTCCCATAAATGAGGAAACCCCAACTGCCTCTCTATTTCCGTCCAAACTTGATGAGAGTAGGGAAGTCCTAGAAATGAATGAGAATTAGTTTCATCATGCCTTTTACATAGATAACAAAATCTTGGTCCTTGCTTATTCTAAACCTATAACATGTCCCAAGTCAAAAAAATTCCATTCAACGCTAGCTAGAAGAGAAAGATACCTTTCAAAGGACCACAAATTTTCCAAAGTTTATTGTACCACCAGAGACTAGTATTTTCTCCTAAATCCTAAATGGACAAATATCCCAATTTGGCCGAATACTCACCCCCAACATTGTTGAAATACCAAACGAGTTCATCCTAATGATTTGATAATCACACTTGTGCTTTGTGTAGTTTGGTCGTATAATGATATCAAAGTTTATGCCACCTTTCATCAATATTAAGGTCTACAGCGAAGAACCACCCTTGATACCAGATAGTTGTTCTAGCACCACCACCCATGTGATTGAGAGTACAATAACCAATCTCCTAAATTTGTATGACAAGATAGTCTGAAAGAAAGATATGATCTCCATAGCCTGAAATAGTGTCCTTATTGATCATTACATTTACACCAGAGGCAACTTTCCAATCCATAAAATTCCCTATTATACGAATTGCAAGAGAGAGAGCTCACCATTGATTATATACATTTGAAGTGTGTTTCTATTTGTGACGGATCCAATCTAGAACATAATATAGAGAAGTATATTTTTCTATCAAAATATGTCTCTATAGTCTATCTCTGGTCAAGAACACCCATAAATATTTGGTGGCTAAATCCTTACMAAAAATCCAAATATCATTTAGACCCCAACCCACAAAGCACTTGGGATTTGACACGATTTTCCAATTTTCCAGACGAGACCCCATATATTCTACACTACCTTTCGAAAGAAAATTAAAATAGAGTTTCTGAATGAGAGTTAKAATTCCTTTCAGAATGAGTGCCAATAATTGCCACTACAACAATATAGCTTTGCACAAAAAWTTGAGTAGGATCAAATTCCCCCCTCGTGACATCCAACTATTACACCATAAGTTGACTTTCCTTTCTATCTCAGATAAAATCCATTTCCAATTCACTACACTGTAATTATTGGGTTTAAGATGAAAGTTGAGATAATTAAACCCTTCCTCCAATGTGCATGCAGAGAAATTGAAAATCCCAAAGATATTGTGCCAGATACCTTCCTCTACTTCCAGAGAATAGATAGATGATTTTTTTTCCATTTGCAACCATCCTTGTAGCATCACATAAAATCTCCAAGATGTCATTTAAAATCCTGCCTTCATACTCCACACAAAAACAAAAAATTAGCACATCATCCATAAATAGAAGACGTGTAAGTCATTCATTCCTACCCAACTTGACACCTTGGAACTTGTTGGCTATTTTTGCCTCCAAAATTTCCCTACTTAACCCATCAACAAGAAAAGGAAATAGGTGAGGGGAGAGTGGAAAACCTTGTCTCATCCCTCATGCAACTTTGAAAAATGACGAACCTAATCCATTAATTAGAATGGAAAAGGATATAGTACACACACAACACATGGTTCATTTCGCCAATGAAAGATCAAACCCTATATGAAGAAGTAATAGTTTGAGGCAAAGCCATGAAAAATGATCATAGTCCTTTGAGAGATCATTTTTCAAGATCCAAATAGGATGCTTATGAACTTTGATTGTATGCATACCTTCCTGCACTAACCCTATTGCTTCATAGATAAGATGACCCTTTAGGAAGCCAAACTATTCTGAAGTAATGACATTAGATAGGATGAGTTTAAGACAAACTAAAATAATATTTGAAATAATTTTGTGTAGACAATTGCACAAAGCAATCAGATGGAAGTCATCAAATGAGTTGGGGAAGTCCAGTTTAGGAATAACCACTAAAGTATTGCATTTACACAACTTGACATTTTACTAGTCATTCACACTTCTTCCGCTACCTACAAAAGGTCATCACCAAGAAGATCAAAGAAATATTCAAAGAATTCAACAGTCCAACCATTTACCCCTGGAATCTTATCCTTTTTGAAGGACAGAATGATAGCTAGGAACTCAAATTTGTCAACCTCACTGAACAAAGCATGATTTTATTCCTCCTCGACCTGCCTCGGAAAATAATAAAGAAGTTTAAGAATTTGGCCCATTTTCACCTGCTTCAGTTCCTTGAAAAAGTTTCAAAATGATTCACCCCTAATGCTACCAAATATGAAAAACCTATGACCTTATTATCACTCGAGTCATTAAGCTCCTAGATAGTGTCGTAAATTTTCTAAAAGTTAGCATAGTTTTGGAAAATTTTGGTATTTTGGTCCCCAACAAGAATCCATAGTGCTCTACTCTTAATTATTCAAGTTTTCTCTTGTTCTATCAAGATCTTGGACCGGAGAGTTTCCGATGAACGACATCTCTCCAAATCAGACGTGGATGTCAATTATTTTGGGTTTGAAGCATAAAGATGATCAAGCTCTTGTTCAATATTGCTAATCTCCTCAACATGCACCTTCCTTGGTGCCCTAGCCCAATTTATAAACTTTGCTTTGACTTGCCAGAGGGATGATACGAATTGAAAACTAATCGAGGCCCATGCATATGCATTAAAGGGATTCCAATTTTCACGTACCAACTTGTAGAAGTCATCATCCTTTCACCATGAAGGATTGTATTTAAAAGGAGATTTAGGTTTCCTAGTAGATTTATCAAGAAAATTGCAAAGTGATTCGAACAACAGATATTTCCAACCCAAGAATGATAAACACCAAAGTATCGAAGAAGATCATGGTGCACAATATATCTATCCAATCTCTTTGATACTCCATCTACCCCAGCTCGACTATTGCTCCAAGTTAGGCCTAATTTAATGGGTTCTACATCCACCCATCCCGCTGCTTCTATTTTATCATTAAGAAAACTTTCCATCCATTCCTCTCGAGTAGAAGACCCCCATATTTCCTCCCTAATTAATGTTATATTAAATCCCCTCAAATGAAAAAATTGTCAGAGCCTAAACATTTAAGAGTTAAAAACATGTTCCAAAAAAACCTCCTTTCCCTCATAAGGTCCATACAAGTTAAGGACCATGAACGATCAATCAAATTCCTTACTATAGAGATCTGTATAGAGACCTATCACAATGGAAAAACAATAAATAAGGGTGAAAGTCGAATAAAACCTCTTGATGATTCCCCTAGAAAGTCCATCTAAATCCAATCCATAAAAACCCCAACCTAGAAATCGTTTTACCAAATCGCCAATGATTGTTCCACTATGACCCATTGATTCTTTCATGAGGATAATATCCAACCTATCCAACTCAACGAACACATTTAGGGAAAAAAAATTATCCCTTCCCCCCATGCCTCTCATATTTATAGACATGAGCTTCATTAAGAACCCACAATCGGGGTTGCTCCTACTCTAAGGACCCCTAAAATATATCTTTGTCTACCCTGAGAGATTTCACGGTGAGCATGCTCTTGCACATGCTRCAAAGMTGATTTATTCCCCACTTTATTAGGCCTAGGATTTTTTGGACTATCAAACCCCACCCCCCCCGATATGACATGGCTSCATGAGGAATTKCGTGGCCTCAAAAGGTATGAGTCCCTTCTAGAAGAGGCAGAGGTGGACAAATGAGAGTGGGACTTATGAGAAACTGATACTTGAGAGGACATGGATTCAAAATTGTTTGAAAGAACAATAATGTAAGATTCTTCTTTCCCCTTTGCACAAGAAATATGTACATATAAATCTCCCTTATAGGGACTAGGGACATACCTTTCTAGCTCAGGAGGCTCTCTATGCACTTGCTAAATAGAACCCAAGACAAAAGAAGGAATTTTCAAAGGAAGAGACTTACCCAAATCTTGTTGAGAGTTGGAAATCATTGTCCATAGATCTTCAAGCTTGCTCCATTGAGTAGGAGAAAGGTCCAAATAATCCCCAAATTTATCCCAAAGGCATTTATTCTCCTCTCCATGCATGTCACCAACTTTTAAAGAAACTTTAATATCACCCACCAAGACATTTCTCTGAATCTCTTTGTCATCATAGTGAGTGCCTTGATAAAGTGTCACACCACCCCCCACAAAATGTGATATAGGATAATTTTGTGCATCCAATAACCTCAAAGATGAATTAAGACCAAAAACAATACCTCCATGAGATCACCTATTAGATCCCACAAATTTCTTTTGAAATGACAACTTGTAGTCTTCCAATATGTGCCCAACCTTGAGAGAAGGAGAGCATTTGAAAGGAATATTTACATAATCTAATATACGCGTGTAGAATATATTACCAACCACCAATTCTATAGACTTGAAAATCCCTTTTCGAGGGTCTAGATCCACCAGGATTTGTAGAACATAATGGATACTATTATTCTTGTATGAGTAATCTAAGGCTATAAACTTCCCAAAGACTTCACTAATGGCCCTTAACCCTTTATCAAACAAAAATTCTAAAGGCAAATTTTGGTGTTTAATCTATGTTGGAGCACTGGACAGAATCTCCTCTAGAGCATCAAACAAAGGGTCTTAGGACTTGGCATTGAGTATATGTTGATCCCAATACCATTGACCCCCCAAAATTTTCCAAGCTTCATCTTTGGAATGAAAGATAAAAGAAATCCACCCTTTGGATATAATATGTACAATCATGGCATAATCTAAAACTAGAATCCAATGTGACTGCATCCACTCATTTAAAGCTGCTATCGAAACCCTCATGCCACAAAACTTACCAACAAGTGCGCGACCATCCAAGTTTTCTATCTAGCTAACTTGAAGGTCCTTCCATACAACCAATGAAACCCCTCCACAATGCAACTTGATCACCCTCCCACACTTTCCACCTGCATTCCTCTTTCCAATAGAAAAAATACCACCCTATAACTCCTCAAGGTTCAAATTTTTGTTGATAAACCCAAAATATCGAAATCTAATAGGCTCAAAACCATGCTATGTTTCCATCAAATGAACAATAGGGAAATGTTTTTTCACATTCAGAGAACCTTCAATCATGTCACTCAAACCATAACCTCCTCCATTGGCTGCATCCCCAATATATTCACTTCCCCATCCTTCTCTAGTACAAAAATACCTCGGAAGACCAACAGTACCATGCCTATACAACTAGAGCTAGGACAACTAGCCTTGGGGATCCTTCCAAAAGTAACTGCTTCTCTGTTGTCCACATCCCCAAGATATTCACTTCCTTGTTTGGTCCCTGTACAAAAATCCCACAAGATATCAACATTACCATGCGCTTTGACAGTTCTAGGACTACAAGCCAGGAAGCTCCTTCCAGATGATACCGCTCCCTAACTTGAAATGACACTTTCCAAGTATGACACCAAATATTGTTCCACGCTGTTTATTTTTCAATAAGCTAGGTTAAGCATGTAGTTCATTCCAATTTTGCATTTGTCTTAACCATAAAATATAATTTTGCAACAACCAAGATCACAAGAAGAAACACCACGCACAAGAATACAAGAAGTATCCTAGGAAACCCTTCTCAACAAGGGAAGAAAACCCAACCAAATCATTTTCTATATTCTTTAAGAGAAATATCTTCACCACCAATAAGACCTAGCACACAAGAGGGTGCTCAAACCCTAGAAGACTAGTGCCCAAGAGAGGTGCACACTTTTCCCAAGAAGATGTACTTGCTGAAATTTCTAAACTCATGTGAAAGATATGAATCCACAATGGAGAATCTAACTTTACTTATATTAGACTTGTCCTATCAACATAAGTGTCTATTGGCACAATAGGGCCAACCTCTCTTAGTCACATTATAAATAATATTAACCAGATTAATTATCTTTTACATTTATTATTAATCACATTAAGGTGGGGCCGACCTGTACCCTTTACATTACAATTAGGGTTACAAGCAGGTCTAACTCTTAAACAATATAGCAAGGGACACTATACACCCACTAGTGCTCATC
>SNQJ01S0020357.1:61236-105875 GCA_010110895.2 Picea sitchensis | reverse complement strand
AAACTTTGTTTAGGTGCTCTAGAAAACCATCATGTATCGATATCGATCTTTTGATTAAGCCTATGGAACATAGGGAAGAAATAAATAAAGAAAAGAATACAACTGCAATCAGTAATATAAATGCTTTGAAATCCCTATCCCCGAGCTCATATCTGTCTGTCCATGCAATGAATTGTGTTAAATGTGTTCGACCGAAAGCCTATTTATACAATTTGGTGCAAAATGAAACGATACGACGTGTCTTTTCATTTTTTCCGACCGATGGAATTCGCTCAACAACCTTTCGGCCGAAAGAAGGTTTTTTCGGCCGAAAACCTTGGAAACCATTCAGTTTTGATGGTTTCCGTTAGATTTTAGTCTTTCGGCCAAAATATTAGTTTTTCAGCCAAAAGATTGTTTCGGCTGAAAACATGAAATTGAGATTGAAAACAAAAACTAGAGAATTGCCCCAAGATTACCTAAACTTCGGAGGTTGCATACTTCTGCAAATATTGAGAATTTGGTTTCGAAAATGACACCAATATTTCAAAAATTGAATCTACTTTCAATTCCTATAATTTGTTTTCATTTTCTTTATTTTTATCTAATTTTATTTTATTTTTTTAAAAAATCACTACATAATATTTTCAACAGACATTATGATTCAGTGAAATGAAATATCGGTATCTCTAAAAATATACAGTGAAAACTTTAGAAAAAAATATATTTATAATTCTTAAACTGTTCTTTTAAAAATGATATATTTAGATTTTAATTTTAAGTAAAAATTAATATAGATACAAGGTGTAGAAAAACATGTGTCTAAAATCTGCAACGTTTTCAGCTTGGTCAACTTAATTTTTTTTTAGAAATTATAATATTCATCCGTTAGATTCAAAATTATAGTCATAATAAAATAGAGTCTCTGTAGATTGTTGTAGTATATTTTGTTTCTTAAAAACATAAGTTTAATGATAGATACATTGTTGTAGGAAAAAATNATTTTTTTTTAGAAATTATAATATTCATCCGTTAGATTCAAAATTATAGTCATAATAAAATAGAGTCTCTGTAGATTGTTGTAGTATATTTTGTTTCTTAAAAACATAAGTTTAATGATAGATACATTGTTGTAGGAAAAAATAACTTATTATCATTCCTTTCATGTTTAAGGAACATACTGTTAAACAATTGTCAAATTTACATATCAAATCGTGATAAAAAAAATTGAAAAATAGTCATTGGAAAGCTAACAAAATTCTTCACAAGTTTTGTTATTACTGTAAAGTGAAATTCTAAATAAAAAAAATACTTTTGTATGCCAAAAGTTGAAGAACTTGAGAAAATATAGTTTTTTTTTTCTCATAAAACAAGTAAAAGTGTAACCCATCTTCATGATTTTACCCAGACATACTTTCCACTTAAAATATACAAATCAATCCAATAATTCAAAGAACCAAGTTATATCTAAACTACATGAATTATTTCCATAGCCATGGTCCATGAGACCTGTCAGACTTGCAATAGCAAAAACATACAACACCAAAAAAAATCATTCAAAAAACAATATTCCTAAAAACATTTTTTTAGAATATATATATATATATATATATATATTACAAATGATTCATTTATTAATATATCAATTTTGTCATATTTAGTTTTCATATATCAATATAAAAATACTTTATTGTCATGTTATTTTTTCAGGAAAATTATGAAAATTCCAGAGGACTGACGAGCTGATATTCAAAATATGCCAGTAGGAATGTCCAAAAAATTGTACAAGGAGATGGTAAAAAAAATGGACATAATTGCATCGTAGGAGGATCCATCTCAACAACAATGTGCTTCAAATGTATGTAATCATTGAATTTTTCTATTAGGTACAAACAATTAATTTAACATTAAATATTGATTTTCAAATATTCTCTTACAGAAAAATAAAAATAAAAAATGGAACTCATTCTGCACATAAAACTGGACGACAAAGAAGAAAATGGTTGATAGCAAAGTTTGTGAGTAATTGTTATTTCCTTATAACAACTTAAGGTTTTTGTTTTTTGTATATTTTAAGTTGTTTTGCATCAAATATCCTTGAATGTCTTCAAACATGTGCTAACATACAAAAAAGAGCCACCAGAAAAATTGATTGACATTGGGTTAAGTAAGGGTTGTGAGTATATGTTGGCATACCAAAAATTAATTATTGAATTTGTAAGCATAATATATGTTATTTTACTTCTATCATTTATAATTAATGAAAGAAAAATAATACTTTATATTAAATCTATGATTTATTATGGGGTATAAAACTTGCAGGAAACAAAGTATGGAATTGAGCCAACAAAATAATTGTTGAAACAAGGCATGAGATTTTATTTTGAACATATGTGTATGATTCATGAGTCAATTCTTTGCTTTGCAGGTACGTCACTTTTCAATTTACATTCATGTATATTATTTATTTCAATTTTTATTATTCTCACCAATGTAGATAGACTCATTACATTTTTTTATTTTTTATTTTTATGTTTGTAGATGGAACTTGAAGAAGTTGAAAACAATCGAGGCAATCGACCAAACATTCAACAAAATAACCCAACACATGGAAGTAACTCGAGCACTAACAACAATTTGAGTGAAGAATGGTGACCAATATATTTGGATATCAATGCAAACTACAATTGTATTTTTTTGAAATAATTGTCTGTGAAAAACATACATTTTTGTTTAATGTAATGGACATAGTGTTCCAATTGAAAGACAATGGATTACCGATAAGTGTCCCATTTTGTATGACAAAGATCCTCTTATTCATATAATAAAATATGTTTTAATTTATTCTATTGTGTTGTCCAATGTCGCTGTGAAATGTTACATCACTCATTAAATATACGAATGACTAAATATTATAATGAAAAACTGCAAAATATGATAATATAACAAATTAATCCAAACATCATATCCAAATTCACTAATCAAAATATAAGATATATGCAAATTTTTTGATAAATAATGGAATTAAAAAATAACAATAATTTCACTATCACATGTCGATATTTCTCGGTGTATTTTAATTATTAATATCATCGGTGCGTTTAATATTACAACACACTGATGAGTTTCATAAGAAATGCGCACTGATGCTTTTATGTAATCAATTAGCACTGGTTTCAATATTTATTTAATACCACAAAATTACATTAAAAAATTGGCCTTCGGTGCATTTAGCGTATACGAAGCACCGATGCTTCTATGTTATTAATAAATACCCGTGCTTTTGTGTTATTAATAAGCACTGATGCTTTTGTGTTATTGATAA
Source organism: Picea sitchensis (assembly GCA_010110895.2). Lineage (NCBI taxonomy): Eukaryota > Viridiplantae > Streptophyta > Pinopsida > Pinales > Pinaceae > Picea > Picea sitchensis. The sequence continues at coordinate 102,571 of SNQJ01S0020357.1, read as the reverse complement.
ATACCAGTGCTTTTGTGTTATTAATAAGCACTGGTGCTTTAGGATTATTAATAAGCACCTGTGCGTTTGTGTTATTAATACACACTGTTGCTTTTGTGTTACTGATAAGCACCGACACTTGTTTGTTACTACAAAACATCGATGCTTTCTATTTTTAATGTACCAGGGTTTTTTTTTCCAGGTAACGCATAAGTGCATATTATTTTATATAGCATCGATGTCTTCTTATTAGTAAAGCATCGATGCGTTCTAAGAAGAAAGCCCCGATGCTTAATTATTTTTAACTCTCCCGATGTGTTTTATTGTTAAACCCCCGATGTTTATAAGACAAACGCCCCAGTGTTTAAATATTTTACTAGCTCGGTGCTTGCCGTTAAGTGTACATCACCAGTGCGGTACGTGTATGTATGCACCAGTGCTTGTACCTCATAAAATCACACTGATTTGTAAACATCCGCTAACATCTCCGACCGCCCATATTTTTTTAGTTATAATCAAGTTCTGTTATAGTATCCACAAAAACATCCGCTATAAAAAACAAATGTTGTAACAGAGATTTTTTTGACAATTTTGTAACACTAGAAACCTCCACTATAACCTACACTAAAAGGTATTTTCCTTGTTGTGATGATTCCCATAATCAAAATAGATTCAAGGTTAAGAGGATTTGCATGCCCTCAGTACCTGGTAATCAATATTACCTTCAAGTTTTTGAAAATGATGAGCAACTGACTCATTTTCTTCCTGATGAAAATGATTCCGTTGAAAACCCTGGTGATCAAAGTCATGCATCCCTTTCAAAGGATTGTATTAATTTTGAATTTTTTTTCACAAGAGAGGACCAAACTAAAGTTCCCAATTTGAAAGAACAAGTATTTTTCAGAAGGGTTCAAGACACTCATGAAATAAATATTGGTAGTCAAGACTCTTCAAAATATGTAAATCTTGGAACCCGTTGTACGAAGAAAGAAGTTGACCATATACTCTTTGTTCAAAGAATTCTATGATGTTTTCGCATGGACTTATGATGACTTGAAAGAGTATGATAAGACAATATTCCAGTAGATCATACCATTAAAATAAGGAACGAATCCTGTCAGGCAAAAGCCGAGAGTGGTAAATCCTAAATTAAAACCCCTGGTGAAAACTGAGCTGGAAAAGTTGAAAAAGGTTGGAATAATCTTTCCAATTAGACACTTAGAATGGATTTCGAACCCAGTTATAGTAAGAAAGAAAAGGTGAGAGATTAATCTTTGTGTTGATTTTAGAGATTTGAACAAAGCAAGTATCAAATACAATCATCCCATCCCTAATATGGAAATGTTGTTGCAACAATTGACTGGTTTGACATTGTTGTCCATGTTAGATGGAATTTTTGGGTACAATCAAGCACCGTTTGCAGAAGAAGATGGACTTAAAATTGCTTTCATTACACCATGGGAGACATATGCATATGTACACATGCCTTTTGGCTTGAAAAACGTTGGAGCAATTTTTAAGAGGGAAATGGATCATGCCTTCAAATATTTAATTGGAAAATTCATGGTTGATTATCAAGACAATCTTACCATTCACTCCAAAGTAAGAGAAAAACACATTGAGCATCTAAGGCAAGTATTTGAGCAATGTAGATTATATGGAATATCTCTCAATTCTAAAAAATGTTTGTTTGTAGTTTCAGAGGGAAAACTCTTGGGACATATATGTAAGTTTTAAACCTGTGAAGTAAAGAAATGCATATAGATTCTCCTAAGAAAAACATAAATTAATCAATGACTCATACACACATTACACAGAGATTTATGCTGGAAACCCTTAATCGGGAGAAAACCTGCCTTCCCGGGTGCCGCACCTTTCAAATATTCATTGTATTAATTTCACCATTCCCAATAAAATATATACAATATTTTAGGTATTATGTAGCTACCAAAAACCTAATACCTTAATCCAAGATTAATTTAGAAAACGACTATAATAGCAAAAACCGCGAAAAAAAAAATTGGGGCATTTCCCCGAACCTCGATGGCTCTGAGCTACCGCTCGGAGTCGAACGATGTGCGTAACTAGGGGGGGGGAATCTTGGCTCCCCCTGGGATTCCCCCAAGAAAGAACCCGAAGCACACGAAACAAAGAGAGAAGGAAGTTGGGATCCCCAGACACAGTTGTCGAATATGACGCTCCCACACACACACATGCAAAGAATATAACACATACCCAACATTATCTCACTTGTTGCTTTCTTTACATACATGGGTTCACATGATTACATAGTCAACAATGCCCATTGTTACTCTACAATATGAGAACTTATCTGTGCTCACAGACTTTGTCAATGAATCTACAACATTCTTCAAAGTGTCAACCTTTTCCAACAACACCTTCTTTTCTTAAACATGTCTCTCACAAAGTGATACTGAACATCAATATGCTTTGTCTTCGAATGATAAGCAGGGTTATTTTCCAGGAAGATTGCACTCTAACTGTCACAATCTAATCTCATTGCTTGTTTTACCAACCCAATACCTGAACAAAATCTTTGTAACCATACCGCTTCCTTGCTTGCATGAGTGACTATCATGTATTCAAATTCTGTAGTTGACAGTGCCACTACAACCTATCTTTTTCTCATCCAACTGATTGCTCCTCCAAATAGGTTAAACACATCCCCACTTGTAGATCTTCTGTGATCCAGATCTCCAGCCTAGTCTGCATAAAAAAACCATGCATGTCCAACACTCTGTCCAATCTTGGTCTTCCCTGGTAGCACAATCCATAACTGGTAGTGTCACACAAATACCTGAAGACCCTATTTACTACTATCCAATGCTCCTTCTCTGGTTTTGACATATACCTGCTCAAAACTCCCACTGCATGTGCAATGTCCAATCTAGTAGAGAACATTGCATACATCAAACTGCCAACTGCACTGGCATACAAAACATGGGACATGTCCTCTTCTTCTTCCTGTGTCTTGGGACACTGATATGTAGATAACTTTACAGCTATAGGAATAATAACCTTGACCGGTTTACTTCCATGCATATTAAACCTTTGCAATATCGTCTCAACATATTTTCTCTGATTCAACCAGAGTTTCATGTTTGCATGATCTCTTTTAATCTCCATTCCCAGAATGAAGTTAGTAGCACCGAGATCCTTCATGTAAAATTTGGAGGATAGTTGTGATTTCACCTCCTTGTTAACATCCAAGTTATTTCCTACCAACAACATGTCATCAACATACAACACTACATAAATCAAGTGATTACCAACTTGCTTGGAATATACACAGTGATCGACCCTGCTTCTCACAAATCCCAATCCAATGATGTATGTGTCAAAATTCTGGTACCACATCCTAGGTGATTGATTCAGACCATATAGTGACTTCTTTAGATTACAAACTAACTCTCTCTTTCCATTCACTACAAAGCCTTACGACTGCTTCATGTAGATTTCTTCTTCCAGATCTCCATGTAGGAATGATGTCTTCACATCCATCTATTCCACTTCAATATCAAAAGAAACAACAATATATAAAAGAAATCTAATAGAAGTTAACGTGGAAACAGGAGAAAAAATACCACCAAAGTCAATTCCCTCTACCCGAGAATAACCTTTTTCTACTAACTGAGCTTTGTATTTCTCCACTTTTCCTTCTGCATTAAACTTATTCTTAAACAACCATTTTCTACCAACATATTTTCTTCCATATGGAAACTCAACTATATCCCATGCCTCATTCTTATCCAAGGCATCCATTTCTTCAACCATGGCCTTCTTCCAGAGTTTACTATCCTCTGAATTCACTGCTTCCTTAGCAGTTATGGGATCATCATTAGTAATAGATAAAGCAAAATTAGAACGAAAATCAGGTGGACTATACCTTTCTGGTTGCCTTCTTTCTCTCACTGATCTCCTCAACACTGGGGTATGAGGTTCGTCTTCTTCTGCTTCATCTTCTTCAATTGATTCAGATTTTGCATCATCCAACTCAAACTCTATTTTCTCAGGTTCTTATTACCTTGGTAGGAATTCCTGTTTGGGAGCATCTTTCACCTCTTTAAAAACAACATCCCGACTGTAAACAATCTTCTTATTTTTTAGGTTCCAAATCTTATAACCTTTCACACCATCTTTATAACCAATAAAGATACATTTTTCAGCTTTATTATCCAACTAACTCCTATTTTCCTTTGGAACATGTACATATGCATCACAACCAAACACTCTGAGATGTTCAAGAGAGGGTTTCTTACCAATCCATAACTTGTGTGGAGTTTTATCATCTAGTGTTGATGAGGGTGATCGATTGACCAAGTAACATGATGTACCCACTGCCTCTGCCCATAATTCCTGTCCTAAATTGACACCACTAAGAATGTTCCTTTATTTTTCCATAAGTGTGCTATTGATCCTTTCTACAACTCCATTCTGCTGATGTGTGTATGGAGTAGTCTTCTGCATTGCTATACGACACTTCTTACATAATTCTTTGAATTCATTTATGCAGAATTCTCCACCATTATTTGTCCTCAATACCTTTATTTTCTTCTTTGTCTGATTTTCTACTAGAGCCTTAAACTCTTTAAATTGATCAAATACCTCATATTTCTTTCTAAAAAAACAAATCCATGTGTTCCTTGATAAATCATTTATGAATGAAACATAATACACAGATTTACCTAGTGATGGAACATGCATAGGTCCAAACACATAACCGTGTATCAACTCTAAGATCCCCTTTGCTCTTGTTGCACCAGATGAGAATCTTACTCGATTCTATTTACCATATATGCAATGTTCATAGAAATCAAAATCCAGAGTGAAATTAGACATACCTTCAACCATACATTTACCGTGTAGTGTTCAAAGGCCCTTTTCTCCAATATGCCCCAGTCTTTGATGCCATAGCATGGTCTTCTTTCCAGGAACAATATTGGTCTTGTCTTATTTATTTCTCTGCTAAGGGACACAATAATTGTTACCACCATTAGTATAAGTGCTTCCCAACAACGTGTATAGATTTCCACACTGAACTCCCCTCATCAACACCATTGCTCCTCGTACCATCTTGCAAGTGCCATTTCCCAATACAATATCCACACCTGAATCATCCAACTTGCTTACAGATATTAGGCTCCTGGATAGTTTTGGAATGTACAAAACCCCATGGAGAGTTCTAATCCTTCCATATTTTAGCAACAACTTAACCCATTTACGTCCCATGATTTTGGTTGTCGATTCATCTCCTAGTAATACATCACCACCATCATATTTTTCATATTCATAGAACCACTCCCTATGAGGAGTCATATGATATGATGCACCTGAGTCGATCAACCATACACAACGGTCTGCATGTGTACTTGTAGACGCCAGGTAAACATCACCTCCTTCTTCAGTGGAGGTTTTTTCCTCTGTGGAAGAGGCATTATCAGATCCATTTGGTTTATCAACCTTTTTAGACTTGCAATCTTTCTTATAATGCCCTACTTTACCACACTTCCAACATTTTCTCAAAGATTTTCCTGGAGACTTAGATATACCTTTATATTTAGATTCCCCCCTTGAATACTTACTAGGATTCCTGTCTTGGGTACGACCTCTTACAAATAAAGCGTCTGTGCTCTGACCATCCATGCTTTTCCACCTCATCTCTTCAGATAACAAGGATGCAACTACATTCTCATCCTTCAATGTAGATTGAGTGGTACTACCAATTGCTACAACCAGATTATCCCAAGAGTATGGCAAAGAACATAACAAAGTAATACACTTATCTTCTTCCGCAATCGTAATATTAACAGAGACAAGTTGACTTACCAGAGTATTGAAGGCAGTTAAATGTTCTATCACATAATCTCCATCTTCCATCCTAAGATGATAGAACTTCTTTCGAAGAAACAACTTGTTTACGAGGGACTTTGATTGATACAAATTCCCTAACTTATCCCATAGTTCCTTGGCTGTAGATTTTCCCGAGACATTTAACAACATCGAGTCTGCCAGGCAGAGTCGAATAATACTCCTTGCTCTTATATCCAACTTCTCCAAATATTCCTTCGACATACCAATAGGTTGTGTACTACTAGTTTGTGTACTAGTAGTTTGTGTACCAGAAGATTGTGTACTAGTAGACCATGTGCCAGTAGACTGCGTACTAGTAGGCTGTGTACCATGATCCACAATGATCCATTGTTCTTTTTCTACAAGAAGGTCCTCCATCTTGAGCTTCCATAGCTCAAAGTTTTTACCATTGAACTTCTCAATATCGATTCTAGAAGAGCTTGCCATTCCTCTTTCTACACTCAAATCACCATTGCAAAAGCTCCCACTGAACCCAGGTTTATCAGAGACCTAAGATAAACTTGATCTATCATGACCGAGCCAAACCCTCAGCAACGAAGCTATCCCCCTAAATCCAAAAACAAGCTCTGATACCACATGTAAGTTTCAAACCTGTGAAGTAAATCAATGCATACAGATTCTCCTAAGAAAAACATAAATTAATCAATGGCTCATACATAGTACACAAAGATTTACGCTGGAAACCCTTAACCGGAAGAAAACCAACCTTCCTTGGTGTCGCACCTTTCAACTCTTCATTGTATTAATTTCACCATTCACAATACAATATATACAATATTTTAGGTATTTTGTAGCTACTAAAACCCTAATCCCTTAATCCAGGATTAATTTAGAAAACCACTAAAATAGAAAAAAAATGTCCAAAAAACAATTTCGGGGTAGAACCCTTACGACTTCTGGTTACCGCCTGGAGTCAAATGCTATGCATAACCAGGGGGGACAATCCTGCCCCCCCCCCTGGGACCTCCCCAGGAAAGTGCCCGATTCACACGACACAAAGAGCGAAGGAAGTTGGGATCGTTAGACGCAGTTTTCAAATCTGACGCACCCCCACACACACAGATGCAAATAATATAACACATACCCAACAATGTATTCAGTAAAGAAGTAATTTACATCGATCCAGAAAAGAGTGAAAGCAATCAATGAATTGAGTCTTTCAACGTCGAAAAAAAGGGTACAATCATTTTTTGGCAAGATAAACTTTGTAGGGAGGTTTGTTCCATATTATGCCACAACTGTAAAGCCAATAAATATCTTATTAAAAAAAGATCAAAAATTTCAGTGGACTCAAGAGATTCAAAGAGAATTCACCAATATCAAGCATGCAATCAGAACTGCCCCAGTGTTGGTTAGTACATATTGTAATAAATATTTTATCATATATTCTTTTGATTAAGAAGATATACCATTGCTTTTATCTTGACACAAATAAATCTCAAGGGAGAAGAATTGCATATAAGTTTCATGAGCAAAACTCTACATGATTATGAATTAAGATATTCAAAAATAGGGATGCAAGCTCTTCCCTTGTTAAAGCAGTGGCTCATTTTAAAACTTTTATTTTGACATCTCATGTTATAGCATATGTCCCAACTTCTCCAGTGAAAATACTTCTTAATCAACAATTGAGAGAATGAAAATGGGAAAACTGGCTGGAAAGAATTCAATAATATGACATTGAGATTAAACCATTGAAGGTAGTCAGGGGGCAAGGTTTATGCAAACTTATGACAAGGATTGATGCAGTAAACGAAGATGTAGCAATATCAGCAGGGTCGCCAGTTTCCACATCAAGATGGTATAAAGATATTATCTTTTATCTAAAATTTGGTGAATTCCCAATTGGCATGTATTCAAAAGAAACAAGGGCATAAAAAATGAAAGAAAATCAATATGTACTAGTTGTTGAAATACTTTTTTGAAGAAATTTCGATGGAATGTTGTTAAGACGTGTTAACTCAAAAAGATATCAGAAGGCATTGGGAGAATTAATGAAGGAGTTTGTGGTGGACATTTTGCACCTACAACGACAACACAAAATTATGAGAGCAAGCTATTATTAGCCCACTATTTTTGAAGATTCATATGCAATGATTAAAAAATTTATTTCTTGCCAAAGGTTTTTAGGGGAAATGAAAAGACCAACAATATCGTTGTAGTCTATAATAATAGAGGCCTATAATAATTGTGTTGACCCTACTACCAAATTTTGCAAGGTACTATTTGTTGGGTTGTTATATTCTTTGCAGTGAAAGTCTAGTTGAAATGAATCGACTAATGGTCGAAGTCGAGGTAGATCGACAACAGGTTGAATTCGAGGTAGATCGACAACAAGTCGAAGGTTGAGGAAGTCGACCGAGTAAAGTCAAAGTTGAGATATCGACGACAAGTCAACCAACAAGAGGTTGAAGTGCAGGTGTGAGATGACCGAATGAAGGCCGACTGGTAAACCCAACTTCAATTCGACTGTAACAAAAATCGGGATTTGTAGCCAATGATATGCATAGATCTGTAACCATTTTTGGGTGCCAATATTTAGGTTTTTGCTTGTTGTAAAGCCTATAAAGAGGCATGTTGTAAGGTCATAAAGGCTGTTGTTGTAAGGTGATCATAGAATGCACTTTTGTAGGTCAATGCATGTGCAAGTGTAGGTTGTTGGTCATGCATATGTAAGACGATTTGGCTATAGGGTTGTTCTTGCCTGTGTAAGAGTGTAATACCCCTAGGTTGAACCCCAATTGTAAATGTAAATATGCCTTGTGAGCTGTATGTACCAAGTCTTAGAATTAGTTTTGTAAGCGCCTTCCATAATATAGCATGCATATGTGCTGTGCACTAAAAGAAGAAGTGCGCACATCCTAGAATACCGCGCGCAACAACTTGAGTGCGCGATCTTGAGGCCAGAGAGCCTTTGTGTATATGTTCATATTTTTTAGGCTAGTGAGTCTGGATACAAAAAGGACAATATGTTTGTATTATAAATATAAATCACACACAACTATTAATGAAAAACACACCAGTACGAAAAACCAACCATGTAAGAGAGTATGGGCGACTAAACTCCACTAGATAGGGAAAGGGGGCAAAAAGTTAAGAATAAGGGGCTAAGCTAGGGAGCTTGAGCCAAAAAATATTATATTAATATTCCTTAAAGTATAAAGTATGGATACTTATTTTATCCTAAGTTCTAAGGATGGGGACAAGTGGTCCAAGGTAGTTCTCAACATGACAAGTGTCAAGTTGGGAACATGCATACATATAGTTTGGACTTAGTTCATTTTTCCATCTTTCCATCATCATTCACTCACTCATTGAGCTGTCCTTCGTACTATCCTGATACTGTCACTGTACCTATACCTGTACCGGGTTAGCTTAGGATTTAGACTGAAAAAGCGGGTTGTCAGGCCCGTGGGGATATTGAAGAGGCGGGTTGTCAGGTCCGTGAGCAATTCTCTCTAGGTGAGAGAATTGTTGGGAATTGATTTCTCGAAGGTGCCAAATTGTAGCTATAGAGCTCTGAGACTTTCTGTTCATCTTGTTTCTAAAGCCCCGAAAATGAAGTGGGGTATCCGAGGGACTATTGAGCAGAGAAGTGATGCAGGAGCATCGCCATCAACATTCAATGAGGCCAATTGGAAGATGACTCAGCATCCAACGCGTGCATTCAAATTGATTTGGATTCCAAGTAGAGTGCATCATCTTAATCTTTTGAAAGTATTAAAATTAAAGGCCCCTTTAATATTTTGAGGCAAGAGCCATTGTATGAATTGTAGGAGATTGTAGTTTCTTTAATTAGATGTAGGATTGTACAGATCTTGAGCATCGACTCATATCTGGGTTGTAATTATTCATTAATTGTAATAAACTTAGTGGTAGGATGTTTTAATTATGATATGATAGCACTAGAGTAGTCTGGGGGGAAGGCTTGAGAAGCCCCCTCATGTATAAATGTATGTAATCTATGCCTAAAAGAGAAGCTAAGACGTATAAGAACACTTTGTAGTTGATTGGATAGAGGAATGTAATAGAGGAGATTTGCTTCACATGTCCGATTTTTGCTTATCTCTAAATTAATCTGGGTAATGTTGTGTTATTTGTTTTCTGTGTTTTATATGCATGTGTGTGCATTTCATAGTCGAGTGGATGAACTTGTGATGTTCTATAAGTATCAATTGTTTTTCTTTTGAAATCCTAGTTCAAGGAGTGCACAGTGCCCACGCAAGGAGTGCGGAGGCAGAGTCATGTTCAGACTCGATAAATCAGGAGAGATAGTGTTAATTGAATAGAGTGAGATCAAGGAGTGCACATATACTCATCTGAGTATAGAAGTTCAAGAAGACCCGTGTAAGGTGTGCACCGGGCCAACACTTAGTCGGGTGTTGAAAGACTCTCAAGGAGGACGAGTGCAATGAGTGCGTGAGAGATTTTATAAGTCTCAAGCTCAGGAGAAGTAGCACAAGGTGTGCGTCAGAGCCTAACTCTTTTAAAGTTGACGAAGCTCAGGAAGGATAGCGAGATTCAACTCTTGAAAGGAAGAATCCCTTTCATTTGGAGGTCGACTGGACGAGATCCGTTCAGAGGAAGCCAAGATCTTTCGTAACCATTAGATCTGGAGAAGATGTGCAGGTGTTAACCCTCGAAGTCCTCCAGACTTTGCGCATTCATTGATTTTCATGTGTTGAGTGTAAAGGAGATAAAACTCCCAAAGTCCCAGAGCTCAAAGTAAATCTCAGTTGTTGGAAGTAGAGGACACATGTCCACAGATAAGCAGTTGTCCAAAAGTACGGCTATCCGGAGGAATCAGAGTGTTGTAGTAAAAGTGTGTAGAACTCCCGAAGCTCTGAAGGCCGGAGCATATCCTGAACGTTGGCATCAGAGCCACGTGTCAACATATCTCAGAGTCTGAAGATCTGACACTTTGGAGGAAATTGAGTGTAATTTTACTTGGTTCGAGAACTCCCGAAGGCTGGAGTCGATCACAATCGTCCATTGGTGTGGATGTGTGGACCGTGGATTAAGACTCTTTGCGAGCTCTCCAGTTTGGCACTTCGGAAGATTTCAGGTGTTGTGTTGTGGAAAGCCCTGAACCTCGAAACGTGGAGTAAATAAAAATCATCCATCAAAAGCGGATGACAACCGTCCGATCTACGAATTTAGAGTTCACGCATTCGGGGGGGTGGAATCATATATTTGAACGGGAAAAACTATCGTAGCTCGGAGTCCTGAAACCCCTGTGAATTGTCGATCTCAGTGCGTGTTGTGAGGTATTGATTCCCTATGTTATTCATCTATTCACATATTCGAAGTTCGAGAGAATTGTATTGCATTATAGTTGAAACTCCCGAAGCCTGGAGCTTCGAAGTGTTGGAGTTCCCTTCGTTTAAATGTTTAGCCCATGGTTTTGGCCTGAAGTCACAAGGAATTCCTCCGCTTAACTAACAAGACCCTCACGAGCTTAATTTTGTGCGCAGGGAGAAAATAAAAGGCTCGTGGTAAAGCATTTCGAGGGCTCAACAAGGGAACACGAGCTGATTCGACTCCTTAGTGTGAACGATTCTCGACTGAGAGGTCGTGTGAAACCTGGGAGTGGTGGTGGTTTGCATCAAGTGGTATCAAAGCCTTAATTTGTACTCATTAAGTGGCATTAAGAAAAGGAATTAAGCTCTATAAAGAAAATAAAAATTCAAAACCATGCCGCCAAGAAGACAACAAGAGAGACCAGTGGTAAACGCACTCATGGAAGAGGAGATGAGACAACTTCGTGCAAGGTTGGATGACATGGAAACAAAACAGAGAAGAGCACCTGAAGTTGGTGACGTCATTGGAGCAAAAAGTGAAGATGTTAAAGCAGAATAAGTTGTAGGAGAATAAGCAACAGAGGAGCGACTGTTGAGAGTTGTTGTCAAGCTAGGAACCAGAGAAAAGATGGAAGTCTCAATGTATGAAGGTAATCTTAGTGTGGAATAATTGCTTGACTAGATAAGTGCTTTAGACAATTACTTTGACTATGAGGAGATTGATGATGAGAAGAAGGTAAAGCATGTTGTGATAAGGTTGAAGGGACATGCAACTTTATGGTGGGATGAATTGCAAGCTGACAGAAGATGCAAAAGTAAGTCCAAGATTAAGAATTGGGATAGGATGGTATTTAAATTGAAGGCTAAGTTCATACCAAAGGATTATCAGATAAATATGTTCATGAAGTTGCAGAATCTAAGACAAAAAGGTTGGGCAGTGAAGGAGTACACTGAAAGTTTTTACAAGTTGAACATAAGAGCTTGACATAGGGAGAATGATCAAGAGAAAGTTTTCAGGTACATTAATGGGTTGAGATATGAAATCCTAGATGATATTAACATGATGAAAATGAGAACTGTAGAAGATGCTTATCAAGTATCTTTGAAAGCAGAAGAAAAGTTGGCAAGGAAGCAGAGTCAATGAAACATAGGAAAGAGTCCTAACTGAGGTAGAGGATCTGTCAGAGAAAATTTCCATAAACCCAGAGAGAGGAGGATGTTCTAGATTAGGAAACTATGGAGGAAGAAATTCATTTCCTAAAGGTAGAGAAAGAGGAAGAGGAGGAGAAGTGAAGTGCTATGCTTGTGGAAAGACAAGGAACATGTCTTGGGAATGTCCCGAGAAGAAAATTACAGGGATTGGAGAAGCTCACATTTCTGAAGTGCAGAAGAGGAATGTGGAGACAGATATGAAGGCAGAATCAACGAAAGAAGGAAGATCACTCATGATGAGGAAAGTTCTCGTGAAGCTAGAGAAAGAGATAAGAGAACCAATCCATAGGAAAAATTCGTTCAAAACTACTTGTAAGACCAGGGATAGGGTATGCACGGTGATCATAGATAGTGGGAGCACTGATAATTTGGTATCCACAGAGATGGTGGAAAAACTGAAGCTGGAGATGACTTAACATCCAAATCCATACAAAGTGTCGTGGTTGCAGAAAGGACATCAAGTCATGGTAAGTAAATAATGTAAGGTTGAGTTTAAAATAGGTGGTTATCGGGATGAAGTTTTATGCGATGTCATACCTATGGATGTTTGTCATGTTCTTTTGGATAGACCTTGGAAATATGATAGGAATGTCAACATGATGGGAGAAACAATACTTATACTCTTGAGAAGAATGGGTGTAAGCATATGCTACTACCAATAGAAGACAAAGGAGTCAAAGAAGAAGATAGTCCTAGTATACTTCTCATGAGTGGGAAGGAACTCTTGAAAGAAGTCAAGAAAGAACATGAAATGCAATTTGTTGTTGTAGGAAAACCAAGAGTCATCCTTACAAGCACTTCTATGAATGATTTTCCTGTAGAAGTTTGGTAGTTATTGGATGAGTTTGTTGATATTGTGGTGGATGAGTTACCACACGCTTTACCACCCCTCAAGAGTATCAGTCATCATATTGACCTTATTCCAGGAGCAAGTTTTCCAAATAAAGCAACATACAGATTAACCCCTCAAGAGAATGAAGAGGTCAAGAATCAAGTCCAAGAATTGTTAGATAAAGGTTTGATCAGGGAAAGTTTGAGCCCGTGTGTCGTACCAACTGTGTTGAGACCGAAGAAAGATGGAGGTTGGATAATGTGCACAGATTCAAGAACCATCAACAAGATAACCATCAGGTATAGATCCCCTTTACCCATAATGGACGATTTAATGGATTGCTTGAGTGGAGCTAGTTGTTTTTCCAAGATAGACTTGAAGAGTGGTTATTATCAGATCGAGATGAGAGAGGGAGATGAATGGAAGACAACATTCAAAACAAATGAAGGATTGTATGAGTGGCTTGTTATGTCGTTTGGCTTAACGAATGCCCCAAGTACATTTATGAAATTGATGAATGAAATACTCAAGGATTTTATTGGTAAGTTTGTGATTGTTTATTTAGATGACATCCTAATTTTCAGTAAGACTGAAGAGGAGCATTTGAGACATTTGAAGATGGTGTTGAGGAGGTTGCAATAGGAGAAGTTGTTGGTGAATTTGAAGAAGTGTTCTTTTATGAAAACATAACTTGTATATTTGGGGTTCGTAATCTCTTCAAATGAGTTGATGATGGATCCAGAAAAGGTGAGGGCAATAAGAGAACGACCTTCTCCAAGAAGTGTGTTCAAAATAAGAAGTTTTCATGAGTTGACAAGTTTTTATAGGAAATTCATTAAGAATTTAAGCAGTATTTGTGCAACCATACTGGACACCATAAAGAAGGAGCATAAATATTTTAATTGGACATAAGAGGTTGAGAAAGGATTTAGAGTGTTTAAAGCAAAGAAAACAAAACAACCTATTCTAGTTATGTCAGATTTTAAGACGACCTTTCAAGTTAAATGTGATGTGAGTGGAGTAGTGATTGACACAGTTTTAAGTCAAGACAATAAGCTCGTTGCTTATTTCAATGAGAAGCTAAATGATGTTAAGAAAAAGTATTCCACATATGATAAGGAATTTTATGTTGTGATTAAAGACTTGAAAAAATGGAGGCGTTATCTTATCCCGAAGGAGTTTTTTTCATATACTGATAATCAAGCTTTGCAATTTATAACCAGACAAGAGAAATTGAACTAAAGGCATGCAAAACGGGTAGAATTCATGCAAAATTTTACTTTTGTTATTAAGCATATTAGTGGAAGCGCTTAAAAAATTGCAGATGCTTTGAGCATGAGATGTTTGATATTGCAAGAATTTCAGGTGGAGACCTTGGGATTTGAATACCTCAGGGAGATGTATCGGGAATATCCAGATTTCAAAGAAGCTTATGAAGCATGTGAGACCCTTTGCTAAGGGACACAAATCAGTGGATGGAATATCTGATCCAAGAAAGACTATTATTCAAAGGAAGCCGATTATGTATCTCGAAATGCTCAATGAGGGATAATTTGCTGAAGTAGAAACATAGTGGAGGATTGGCTGGACACTTTGGCCATGATAAGACATATGCACAATTGATTTCTTCGTACTATTGGCTAGGTATGAGGTTTGATGTGAATAAGTTCGTGGATAGATGCATAATATACCAATACACAAAAGGAAGGCAACAAAACACTGGATTATATCAACCATTGCCTATTCCAGATAGACCATGGGATGCTATAAACATGAATTTTGTTCTGGGATTGCCAAGAACCCAAAGGGGAAGTTATTCAATTTTTGTGGTGGTAGACAGATTTTCAAAGATGACACATTTCATACCGTGTCACAAAATCGGTGATGCTACTCACATAGCGAATTTATTTTTCAAGGAGATTGTGAGATTGCATGGGTTTCCCAGAAGTATAGTCTCAGACAAAGATACTAAATTAGTGGGACACTTTTGGAAAACCTTGTGGAAGAAGCTAGGGAAAAATTTGTCTTTCAATTCATCATATCATCTGTAGATAGATGTATAGACTAAGGTAGTGAATAGAAGCTTAGGGAATTTGTTGATGAGTTTGGTCATTGAACATAACAGTCAATGGGATCAAATTCTGCGCCAAGCAGAGTTTGCATACAATGACTCATCGAATAGGAAAATTGCTAAGAGTCTGTTCTAGATAGTATATGGAATGCACTGAAGAGAAATTTCGGAGTTGAGAGATTTGGGATGAGATGAATTCCGAAGCGCAGGAGCAGAGGAATTTTCTGTAGAGATGCAAAAGTTGCATGACCAGATTAAGGGATAGCTACATAATAGCATCCATAAATATAAAAGCTGAATAGATCAGAGAAGAAGAGAGGTAAATTTTGAAATTGGAGATCAAGTTTTAGCACATCTAAGGAAGGAAATATTTCCGAAAGGGAAGTATAAAAAGATGAATATGAAAAAGATAGGACCATGTAAGATCCTGAGAAAGTTTGTTGCAAATGCTTATGAAATTGAATTTCCAGAGGATGTTGGAATATCGCCAATATTCAATGTAGCAAACTTATACCCTTACAGGATTGGTGATACAGAAGGAACAAATGGACAAGAGGAGATTTAGTGGAAGCAAAATATGCCCATAATAAAGAAGCCACGTATAGAGAATATTTTAGACAAGAGGATTGCTAAGAAAACCAGGAGAAAAGTTTATTATGAGTATTTGGTTAAGTGGAAAAATCATCCAACAAATGATGCCAGTTGGATAACTGAACCTGATGTCCAGAAGCATAGAAAGACAGTGTAGGAGCTCATGGACATGAGTCCATGAATCTTTTGTCTAGACATGTATGATGTAGGAGCATTGCCATCAACATTCAATGAGGCCAAGTGGAAGATGAATCAACATCCAGCGCGCGCATTCAAACTGATTTGGATTCCAAGGAGAGCGCATCATCTTAATGTTTTGAAAGTATTAAAACTAAAGGCCCCTTTAATATTTTGAGGCAAGAGCCATTGTATGAGCTCCAGGAGAATGGATTTTCTTTAATTAGTTGTAGGATTGTACAGATCTTGAACATTGACTCATATCTGGGTTGTAATTATTCATTAATTGTAATAAAATTAGTGATATGATGCTTTAATTATGATATGATATCACTAGAGTAGTCTAGAGGGAAGGCTCGAGAAGAAACCTCATGTATAAATGCATGTAATCTATGCCCAAAAGAGGATGTTGGAGTTCATATGTTATATTGCTGAAGAAGAGAAGCTAAGAGCTACAAGAACACTTTGTAACTGATTGGCTGAAGGAATTTAATAGAGGATATTTGCTTCACATGTCTGAGTTTTGCTTATCTTTGAATTAATATAGGTAATGTTGTGTTATTTATTTTATGTGTTTTATATGCCTAGGTGTGCATTTCATAGTTGAGTGGATGAACTTGTGATGTTCTATAAATTTCAATTGTTTCTCTTCTGAAATTCTGGTGCAAGGAGTGCACAGTGCCCACATAAGGAGTGTGGAGGCAGAGTCATGTTCAGACTCGATAGCTCAGGAGAGATAGTGTTAATTGAGAAAAGTGAGTGCAAGGAGTGCACATATACTCGTTTGAATGTAGAAGTTCAAGAAGACCCATGCAAGGTGTGCACTGAACCAACTCTTAGTCGAGTGTTGAAAGACTCTCAAGGAGGACGAGCGCAAGGAGTGAGCGAGATATTTTCTAAGTCTCAAGCTCAAGAGAAGTAGCGCAAGGTGTGGGCCAGAGCCTAAAGATCTTTTAAAGTTGATGAAGCTAAGAAAGGATAGCGAGATTGAGCTCTTGAAAGGAATAATTCCTTTCATTTGGAGGTCGAGCGGATGAGATCCATTCGGAGGAAGCCAAGATATTTCGTAACCATCAGATCTGGAGAAGGTGTGCTGGTGTTAACCCTCAAAGTCCTTTGGACTACGCACATTCAACGATTTTCATGTGTTGAGTGTAAAGAAGACAAAACTCTTGAAGTCCCGGAACCTGAAATAAATCTGGGCCGTTGGAAGTAGAGGACAGGTGTCCACAGATAAACGGTTATCCAGAAGTCCGGCTATCCGTAGGAATTAGAGTGTTGTAGTAAAAGTGTGGGGAACTCCCAAAGCTCCGAACGCTGGAGCAGATCCTGACCATTGGTGTTAGAGCCACATGTCAACAAATATCAATGTCCGGAGATCTGACACTCTAGAGGAAATTGAGTGTAAGTTTGCTTGGGTCGAGAACTCCCGAAGGCCAGAGTCGATCCTGATTGTCCGTTGGTGTGGATGCGTGGACCGTAGATTGAGAATCTTCATGTGCTCGCCAGTTCGACACTACAAAGGCTTTGAGGTGTTGTGTTGTGGAAAGCCCCAAAGCTCGGATCGCGGAGTAAATAAAGATCGTCCATCAAAAGCAGACGACAACCGTCTGATCTACGAATTTGGAGTTCTCACATTCGGGGGCAACCACCGATCTACCTAATTTGGAGTTCACATTCTGGACGGGGGGGGGGGGATCGCATATTTGAACGGGAAAACTCCCATAGCCCGGAGTCTCAGAACCCCTGTGAACCGTTGATTTTGGTACATGTTGTGAGTCGTTGTTCCCCTCCGTTATTCGACTATTCACATATTCGACGTTCAAGAGAATTGTATTGCATTGTAGTTGAAACTCCCGAAGCCCGGAGCTTTGAAGTGTCGGAGTTCCCACCATTTAAAGGTTTAGCCCACGGTTTTGGCCCGAAGTCACAAGGAATTCCTCCGCTTAAGTGACAAGACCCTTGCGAGCTTAATTTTGTGCGTAGGGAGAAAAGAAAAGGCCCGTGGTAAATCATTTTGAGGGCTCAACAAGGGCCCGTGAGCTGATTCGGCTCCTTAAAGTGAACGATCCTAGACCGGGAGGTCATGTGAACCCTGGGAGTGGTGGGGGTTTGCATCAAGAAGGGGCACACTTCCTTGGTGGGACATGCATGTGGGGAATGAGGGACTGTAGGTTGTTAGTTTGAGTTGGCACCTGTGACGAAGTTTTTCCTGTTGTCTGAGATACATCAGCCTAGTTAGGAATTCCTTTACCCGGGTGGAGTTTAGTCTCGGCTCAAGGGTGACCCACTACTGAGAGTTTTGACCAGTGTGGTCTAAAGTTGGGAGGAACGTGGAAGGTATGCACACATTTGGTGATATTTTTACCAAGATAAGTGTCAATTGTGTGTTAAATTACGAGTTTCATTATTATTTATGTGTTTATTTTTATGGGTTTTCCTGTGTGTGATGCATGTGTATTTTTATTATTATTTTGTATGAATCTATGTATTTGCAGAGTATTTGTATGTTTTAATTTGGTATCAAAGTTCAAATTTTTGGTTGACATAGCTCAGTTGGTTGTTGGGGATGCTACAATTTGGTATCAGAGCTCCCATTTTCAACACTGATCCTGGATGGGTCAAGTTAGCATAATGTGAAGCGAAATTCCACAGAAAATTGATTTCGGAGTGACCGAATTTCATGTTACCGTGTGTCCATAGAGAAATCAGAAGCAATTGAGTGGAATTGGGCAAAAGCTCGAATTTCTGTTGTTAAATTCGTGGGGAATTTGGGAAATTTGGCTAAGTGATGAAATATTCTTAATTTCAATATCTGTCCTAGCAAAATTTAGACTTGGAATTGGCCGAATAAGAAGTTACAAGGAAGCCATGACAGATTGAGCGAGATTAGTTGATTAAAATTCTCAATTCGTGAATGAGTTTGGAAAAATTCATCCCAGGAATGTCAACCAACAACGATATGTTGTTGCAGAGGTTGAATTTGTGTTACAGAGTGAAATTGAACAAATTTCATGGTTGCAGAATGTCCATGGTAGAAAGTGGGTGAAAATTCGGGCAAAAGCCCCAATTTCTGTAGTGGAATTCATGAGGAAATTGATGCACAAAGAATAAGGGTGCGCAGGTGTGCGCGCTAAAATTTAGTGTTGCGTGGTGCAAAACATATGATGTATGGAAATAAGGGTGCGTAGGTGTGTGCACAAAAATTTGGTGTTGTGGGGTGCAAGCTGGTGATGCGTGGAAAAATGAGGGTGCGTGGGTGTGCACACTAAAATTGGAAAATTCAAAAGCTAGGTCTCTTAAATTGAAATATGTAAAATTCTACATCATAAACTAGAATTTGTATTGGAAAAGATCCTGTTGGTATTTTGCTGAAATCTTTGGATGGGGATGAGTCTAAACAAGTCATAACAGATATGCACATAGTGGCTTGTGGAGGACACCAACATTGGAAAGCTACAACCCTCAAGATTATGAGGGAAGGATACTACTGTCCCACCATCTTCTCTTTTGTGTTTACCATAGTGAGAGCGTGTGACGAATGTCAGAAATTTGATGGAAAAAAAGTTGCTCTCGCTACCCCTAAAGCCCATAACTGCTAGTGGTCCCTTTCAACAATGTGGATTAGACTTTATAGGTGAGATAAACCCACCCTCCAGTGGACAACATAAGTGGATTCTCACTGCCACTGACTACTTCACTAAGTGGATTGAAGTTGTGTCCACTAGGGATGCTACTGTCAAGTTGATCATAAATTTATTGGAAATAAATATCTTTGTCAGGTTTGGTTGCCCCAGGAAGTTAATAACAAATAATTACCAAGTATTCAAGTTCAATTCCATGATTGAGTTTTGTGGGAGTTACAACATCGTCATAATACATTTTACACCCTATTACCCATAGGGAAACGAGCTCGTTGAATAGTCAAACAAGACCCTCATAAGGATCATCAAGAAATTGATGGCTGAAAACAAAAAGTCTTGGGAATCTAAGATTAAATATGTCTTGTGGGTCTAAGATTAAATATGTCTTGTGGGCTGGCAGGAACAACACCAAGAAATCATTGGGAGTCTCACCATTTCAACTATTTTATGGGGTAGATGTTGTCTTTCCTACTCAGCTTCGTCTACCAGTCTTCAATTTTTTACAAGAAGAAGTTGAGGAACCTAATGACATCCAAAGAATAATTTTTCATATTATTGAAGTACAACAAAAGAGAGAAGCATTAAATCAGAGGACTGAAGCATACTAGAACAAAGTCAAGGCAACCTTTGATAGGAAAACCAAAAAGGAAATATTTCAAGAAGGAGACCTGGTCTTGAGGTGGAATGTCAGGTGGGAGGATAAGCCTAAGCATGGTAAGTTCAATAATATTTGGTTTGGTCCATTCAAAGTGGTCAAGGTTCTGGATAATAACACATTTATATTGCAAAACCTAGATGATATTGATATCTTTGGAAGCCAAGTTAATGGGAGCTTCCTGAAACATTACTTTGTTTAATGGACCAAAGGGGGTCCAACTTGTACCATAGTTGTTTTTCATTTGCATTTTGATTTGATAGTTTTATTTGAATAAAGACTCCATATCCCAACAAAGGAACTGGGGTGTAGCTACGATTTTAAGTTTCAGATTGAATAAAGACAGAGAGCATGGCTAGAAGACAAATAACATAGGCAAGTTACAACAAGTGGGAGCAAGTTTTGAGAAGTAAGGCACCTGGTCTATTGTTCTTAGCACCTCACAGGGAAGTGTTATCCCTGGTTGGAGCCAATGTTGAAACCTAGGTATGCACCTCTACTCTTTCCCTCCTTTAGCCTATACATCTGTAAAGTTTGATTTTCTGCTTAGTTTCTTTTCCATGGTTTAATGCGTCAGCTTGAATTGTTCTTACCCTTTTATCGACTTTGCACCATTTTTCTTGCTTTATTGGAAGGTTATTGCATGTTCTAATTTGGGTTAATAACATATGTCATATTGATTTATCATTAATGATCTTATGGTAGGTTGACCAAGCCTTTTTAGTGTGGAAAAACACTGATTGCAAGAACATGCATGTTCTTGCAAACAATTGTAAGACAAATTGTTTTAATTATTTAAATGTTCAGAAATTATTTTAAATATTTGAAAATGATTTGTTGGTGCCTGCATGCGTAAGCATACTCATGTGAACTCAAGTTCATGAAATTTGTCTTTGGATTCATCATTACACAGTCATGTTTAGATCATGCAAGCTACACCTTCAGTTCTCATCATCACAACGTCACATGGAATTAGAATCACAGGTGGAAAATTACATCAGAATAAAAGTCACGTCTAGCTCATTGCTTGCAACAAAGGCAGTGAACACAAAATGGTGTCTCCCCAAGACCGATGGTAGCTGAACGGAATAGAGCCACAGGGGCTTGAGTTGTTCGAAGTTGTCCCAGAAATCAAGGATTTTTTTGTCAAAGCAGAAGGGTACGACTTCATTTGTGCATTCGAGGGACATCATACATGTGTGAATATGTTGTTTGCACATACATTTGATGAGTTCCAAAACCAACACGGGGACACCTGTATCCACATTACAGAACGTTTCATCGGAGCAACTTGTGCTCTCCCGGTCTGCGGGGAAAGGTGGATTAAGAATGACAAGTTACCCCTGGAGCTTTGCAATAATTTTTTTGTGTCAAAGCATCAGAACCCCAATTGGAGTCGGGGAATTCCCATCACATGGATAAAGGAAGAATGGAAAGGAACCCTCACAACAATGCAGAGATACATCACAGGTGAGGGAATATTTTTGATTGTGCATTGTTACAACCTTCATTTTTTCATGCACCTGAGCGGGGATAAAGAATTGAATTTGCCCTTTTATTTACTCAAGAGTTTAAATAAGATGGCCAGAAGGGTTTAGAACCACCCCAAGTATTCCCACATAAGTTTGTATCATCATGGTTTGATTAAAATCCTGGTTCTATTCGCTTTGGGTGAAATTGAAATGCCCTGGGACTACTTTCTGCAATCTGTGGGTTTACAAGAACAAGAACAACAACCTGATCCATAGACTAAGGGTGAAAAATACAAAGACAAGCAAGAAGGGAGGGTTTCCCTTGAACCTGGTAGCTCGTCGAAGGCTGCTCAACAAACAACAAATAATAAAAAGGGATAAAAAACAAAGGGTACCCCATCAAGAACAAACAAGTCAGCAACCCCAATGAAGGAAGAAACCCCTCGAATGTAGTTGAGATCTTCGTCTGCAAAACGAAGAGAAAATGAGGGTGGAAAAGTTTCTAGAATGCAACAACAATCACAAGATACCCCACAAGGCCCATTGTCACCCATCCATTCAGAAAATGAACAAGTAACTCCCACCATGCAGCAGGGTAAAGTGCCTAAAACAAAAAATGAGAGGGCAAATGAGATCTAAGAAGCACAGTCCTGGAATTGTAAAATCATAATTTATTCCCATGGAAACCTTACTTAAGGAGTCCCCTGAAGCTAAGAAAAACAAAAAAAGGAAAGGGAATCCAGGCCCTAGAATGCCCAGTAATCCCAACAGGAAAACCAGAATTACAAATCAGTTAACACTGAATTCCAAGGCACTTTTTAACCCATCATTAAAGGACCCCCAACCAATTGTAATTGAAGATGAAGACAACTCTGGATTTTCCAACATGGAAGAAATGGTAGTCCATACACTGAAGAAAATGATAGGAGATAAAGAAAAAATGAAATTCTGCAAGGGTGAAACTTCAAGAGTGCAGTTTGCAGCTGTCAAAACAGAGTACCTTGCAGATTCAAGTTTACAACAAGATGTAGAGGACTTTAGCCCATATCCTGAGCATGATTCTGATGGTATTTCCCCCAAAATAGAGCTACCCTCCAAGCAATTTTTAGATGACATCAAACCAGAAATCAAGGTCAACATATCAAAAATTCAGGGGTCTACAAAAGAAGCGCATGGCAGAGGGTCTGAAGCAATGCACATGTATGAAATGAAATCCATAAAAAACAAAGTGCTAGCTGATCATAATAAATTTGTCATGGATGATGAGTAGAGGTTGAAAGAGAAAGATAAAAAACATGTTTTAATTAAACCAAAGGAGGAGGATGATGAAGCTGTAAAGGACAACTACCAGGTGCAAGCATTAAAACAACAAATCCAGACTTTGCAACAACATAATAGGGAGTTAGAGAAGCATCATTCTAAGCTGCAAAAAAAGTACTAGAAACTACAAAGAAAACATCAGAAAACATGTTGTTGATTTTTCAATAAGCTAGGCCTAAGAATGAAGTTCATTCCATTTTTAGCATTTTACTTAAACCATAGACAATTTATTGCAACAACCAAGATCACAAGAAGAAACACCATGCACAAGTACACAAGAAGTATCTTGGGAAACCCTTCTCAACAACGGAAGAAAACCCAACTAATCCTTTGCTATATTCTTGAATAGAAAGACCTCTGCCACCATAAAAGACTAGCACACAAAAGGGTGGTCAAAAACCCTAGAAGACTAGCGCCCAAGAGAGGTGCACACTTTTCCCAAGAAATAAGTACTTGCTGAAATTTTCAAACTCACACTTGTGTTATGATTTCTCAATGGGGAATTTACCTTTACTTATATTAGACTGAACCTAACAACATTGGTGTTTATTGGCACAACCGGACCGACCTCAATAACTCACAATATAATTAATAATTACCATATTAATTATCTTTTACTTTATGGTGGGGCCGACCTGTACCCTTTACATCACAAATAGGGTTACATGTAACTCTGACTCTTGAACAATATAGCAAGAAATCTCATACACCCACTAGTGCTCAACCACTAGGGGCACATCCATCTGTGCTCAGCCACATGGATGTCCACATCTCTATCTCATTGCATCTCACAGGAGAACCACACTCACTAGTGCTCAACCACTAGGATCACGTTCACCTGTGCTCAACGACAGGAACATCCAACTCAACAAATCTTCTTTCTCATTGAGTTACACAAGAGAATCATCTGGAGTATCACATCATCTCAACTCTCTGGATAGAGGAGATTAATATATCATTTTATCTCTGTCTCAGAATGATATACCCAACTCATGGGCTTCTCCACACGTTCACCTGTGCTCAACCACATGCATGTCTGACTCAACATATCTTCTGTGTTCAACCACATGCATGTCTAACTCAACATATCTTTCTTTCTCTCATTGTAATACCTATGAGAATCATCTGGAGTATCATCTCAACTTCCTTGCACAATGAGAACAATAAACCCATCAAGGGCTCCTTCCTTGTGGGCAATAACATTCCATCTTCATCTTAGAGAGGAACCTACACAATCAACTCATGGGCACACCTAACTCACGGGCTCTCACCCCAATACTAGGCACATAATGTTCCTCTTCGTCTCCCCGAGAGGAACCACACACCCAACTCATGTGCACACCCAACTCATGGGCTTTCTCTCAGGTCGACTCATCTCAGTCTGTGTCCTGGAGGATGTCTCACGCAGCTGTAATCATCAACACTCCCATCAGCTAGAGGTATCTCCATCCGGCCAAGTCTCTCACGGAAGTAGTCAAACTTCATCTTGGCTGTAATCATCAACACCCTCTCAGCTAGGGAGGGGTAATCTTCACCAAGTCAGTTTCTCACAGAAGTACTGAACTTCGTATTGGCAAGCGGTTTAGTGGAAGATATCTGCAATCTGCTCATGTGTAGGCTGGTACTGCAAGTGTATTTATTTTTTGCACCATGTCTCTTGATATAATGATATTTTATCCTACCGTGTTTTGATCTATCACGAAACACAGGGTTCTTAGAGAGCTTCGCACAACTCTGGTTATCACAATAATATGATCCATCTGATGATCAAATAAATATGTTAGGAGCTTGTGAAGCCACACTGTTTCGCAGACTACCACCAATGTTATATACTTTGCTTATGTGGTACTCAAATCCACAGAGCTTTGTTTCCTAGTGCACCAAGAAACCATGGCAAACTCTAAGATAAAACAACAACCAGATGTATTCTTCTGGTCCACTGTAATTTTTCTCAATCTGTATCAGCATAACTCCCTGCAAACTCAAGTTCACACTGGAGGCACATCTCAGGCCATATTCAACTGTGCCTCTATATATCTCAATACATGCTTTACTGTTATCCAATGAGTCTGTCTCAACTGACCTAGTTGGATTGACTAAGCACATTAGCTGCATAGCATATATCAGGTCTTGTGCTAACTAGATACATCAACATCCGATTAGTTGTTGGTACATATGTGGATCAATCTCGTCTGAATCATCATCATTTATTTTTCGTTAAATCCATCACCATCAATGTAGTCATGATTTTCATTCTGTCATACTGGAACTTCTTTTTTTAATGACCTCTACTATATATTTCCTTTGACTTAAGAAAAGTTTCATTGGTTCTCTGTCATACTTTGTCCCAAGAAGTGAAAAGTATCATACCCAGATCCTTCATCTCGAAATCAAAAGTCAAGGCTTGCTTGTATCCAACAATACGACTTCTTGAATAAGTCATCAAAATCAGACTCTTGTCACCAACAATGTAATAATATAGGTTTGGATCAACAACACCCTTACTGAAACTCAAACTCATCAAGAATCCATTCATCTGATGTAGTTTGGGAACTCATGGATGGTAGTATGGATGGAAGTATATCGGGTTTATTGGATCATGTGTCTCATCATAGAAAACTCCTCTGTTTGTGGGAATCCTCTAGCTACGCATCTCTGCTTTGTATTTCGACACTTCCATTCGCCGATGTTTGATCTTTTATAGGTCCACTGAAAGTCACCATAGATTTCCTTTTTTTGGTGTCTCAGAACAATATCTCATACATCATTATTTTAAGATATATTGATATTCTTTTGTCATGGCATCTTGCCATACTTGATCACCTATCGCTTCTCCATGACAAGGAGGCTCAGAATCAATGAAGTGGCTCATGGCTGAAGGGTAGCTCGAAAATCTCTTTTGCTTTCTCAGGATGTGACTTGAGGGGCTTGTATGTTCCTTTGCCTCCTATAGAGTTTGTCGGGCCTAGGAAGGCCTTTTATACCTTACTGCAATATCTCTGGGCATATCAACTGGAGCAACTGAATCAGCTGGAATAATGTCTATCTCCTTCTGAACTGTTGAAGGGGGAGAAGGTATTGTCTCTTCCTTTTTCTCATTTTGTTTGACTCCCTTTGAGTCAAGTAACTCTCTCTGAAGTCTGAAGGATAGATGTCTTCTTTTAATTGCTTGCTAGATCTTTTATGTCTTCAAGTGTTCTACTTGACTAGCATAATAATCAATCAATAAGGTTTGGACTCCCGTACCAGGGATAATGGTCCAAGTCATGAGGGCTACCACACTAGAGATAATACCCTTCACTTATTAAGTATGCAATCAACTATAAATTTAATGATCAAACAATTTACCTGGTTCTGCAGTCATGCTCAATTTTGTATTTGGTTTTAGAGGAAGTACTTCTCATCTCTCTTATCTTCATCCTTTTGAGGTGGGTCTGGATCAATGTTAGTGGTGGAAGCATATTGTCTTCCTTTCTTCCTAGTTGGATAATTTCTTTCATAATGTCCATATTTGTCACATCTGAAGCACTGAATCTTTGAAACATCTCTTCTTTGATTACGACCTAACGCTGATGGAGTCTTCTCATCTATGAATGTTTGTGTGAAGTTTCTTTTGAATCTTCCTCCTTTCTTTGTATGAAGTGCAAGAGCATGGTTGTCATTAGGGGAGTCTTCCACTCCTACATTTCTAAGTCTAAGTTCTTCTTGAGTACAATATGTCCACAGACGATCAAAGTTTGGTAATTTTTCTCTTCCACTGATGCTTTGAAGAAAAGGTTCCCAGTTTTTTGGAAGATTGTTGAGAGTAGATAAGACAAGTTCTCTGTCAGACATGATTTCTCCAATGGCACCTAGCTGATATTTGATCTCTGATATCTTCATAAAGAAGGTAGCAACTGTATCACCTTTTGTTATATTGATACTTTGAAGTTGGCCCTTTAAGGTAAGGGATCTGAGGGTGTTGTCACTTTCAAACATATCTTTCAGTGCTTCATATATTTCATAAGTTGTCTTTAGGTTGGCAATACGAGGTAGGAGATGATCTCTTACTGAGTAGATGATTATTTTCCTTGTCTTGACATCTTCTTTCCTTCTCTTCATCGGTAGTTGTTTCTGGTAAAGTCTTTTGTATCACACTCAAAATATCATCTTCTTCAAGGGTGACCTAAAGCCTTGACTTCCAGGAAGTTGCTTGATCCATCAAGCACATCTTCCACTAAGGTTATGTTCTTTATATTTTCAGATTTCTTCACAAACTCTCGCCAACCAAACTTAGAAAACCTAATGGCTAGGTTAGACTAGCAACCTTAGGTTTTGTTGGGCTTATGAATGCCAACAATAAGCCTTAAGAATGTCACAGGAATACTGGTGAGCTGAAAAGGCTCCTTCAATGAGCTGCAGAAACCCTAAAGACAAAATTCTGCAGAAAATTGTGAAACCCTAGGGCCAAAATTTCAAAATGCTCGAAATTTCACTTTGAGAGTCTCTGGAGGTGAGCTGGAGAAGGCCGTACTATCCTATGCCAAAATTTGCCTCAACATCCAAGTTGCAGGGGTTGAAACACTCCAGAAAAGGAGGGTTATATGGAATTGCAACAAACCCTAGAGGTTGTACGGAATTGCAGAATAGAAGGACGATTTGGCTTCAAATGCTTGTGCAAGGGGTATTCAAGACCTATGCTCTGATACCATGTTGATTTTTCAATAAGCTAGGCTTAAGCATGAAGTTCATTCCATTTTTAGCATTTTACTTAAACCATAGACAATTTGTTGCAGCAACCAAGATCATAAGAAGAAACACCATGCACAAGTACACAAGAAGTATCCTGGGAAACCCTTCTCAACAAGGGAAGAAAACCTGGCCAATCCTTTGCTATATTATTCAAGAGAAAGACCTCCACCACCATAAAAGACTAGCACATAAAAAGGTGCTCACAAACCCTAGAAGACTAGCGCCCAAGAGAGGTGCTCATTTTTCCCAAGAAGTAAGTACTTGCTGAAATTTCCAAACTCACACTTCTGTTATGGTTCCTCAATGGGGAATTTACCTTTACTTATATTAGACTGAACCTATCAACATTGGTGTCTATTGGCACAACCAGGCCGACCTCAATAACTCACAATATAATTAATAATTACCATATTAATTATCTTTCACTTTATGGTGGGGCCAACCTGTACCCTTTACATCACAAATAGGGTTACAGGTAAGTCTGACTCTTGAACAATATAGCAAGTGATCTCATACACCCACTAGTTCTCAAGCACTAGGGGCACATCCATCTATGCTCAGTCACATGGATATCCACATCTCTATCTCACTGCGTCTCACATGAGAACCACACTCACTAGTGCTCAACCACTGGGATCACGTTCACCTGTGCTCAACCACAGACACGTCCAACTCAACAGATCTTCTTTCTCACTGCATTACTCAGGAGAATCATCTGGAGTATCACATCATCTCAATTCTCTACACAGAGGATGTTAATACATTGTTTTATCTCAGTCTTAGAACGATACACCCAACTCATGGGCTTCTCCACACGTTCACCTGTGCTTAGCCATAGGCACGCCTAACTCAACAAATCTTCTTTCTCACTGCGTTACAGATGAGAATCATCTGGAGTATCATCTCAACTCTCTGCACAGAGGAGAACAATAAACCCATCACATGGGCTCCTTCCCTTCTCAGGGGCACACAACATTCCATCTCCGTCTTAGAGAGGAACCACACACCCAACTCTTGGGCTTCCTCATCCCACACAGGAACACACAACATTCCTTCTTCGTCTCAGAGTGAAAAAACACACCCAACTCATGGGCTTTATCTCAGATTGACTCACTCAGTATGTGTCCTGGAGGATGTTTCATGCAGCTGTAATCATCAACACATGCTTCTTCTCGAAGGAGATAATATGAAGTAGACTGTTGTTGTTAAGGAGGAAGAGTCCGAAGATGATGCTAGCGAATCAAGCTATCTCCCATTTAGTCTCCAACTAGAATGCATGTGAGTACCAATGCACAATTTTAATCATTCTCATATGTCATAGTTCTTTTGTTAAGGGTTATTTTACTCTAGCATAGACAACAATTGTATTTTGTAGAAGTCTAGTTGTTCTAGGTTCGAGACATTATTTTCAAAGCATAATAAGTGGTCATTTTGTGTGATATGAACCACATTTTTGTTAAGATAAAGTTAAAGTATGTCATGACTGATATTTCCACTAAATACACTCAATTTTAAAGAGGTGTTTCCAAGTTGTAATGAAGACATGTTAGTTCAGTGATTTAGAAAGACTAGTTGTTATGCAGAGTTAAACTTTAGTTTTGAAAATGGTCGAAACCCTCTACTACAATGATAAATGGGCATATTTTGTATTGTTGGGGGGTTTAGTTTTTAATGAAAGATTCAAGCATCAGAATTGGTTGGACCTGGTTTTATGATTGTAAAGCTCTTTACCTAGTGAATATATATATTGATGACACTTGTGTTTTCTTGATCAAGTTTCTATGTGTTTTAATCTTATCTTGGATAAAAATTTGTGATGTGTGCAATGTACATTTCCTTTTTTCTTTTCAACTATTATTGTAATTCATCTTTTTGCTGACAAACAACCTGCTAATCAGTGATTGCTTTAGTAAGAAGATCAATTATTTTGCATCCCATTAGATGATTTGCATCTGGATATTTATTTAGGTCTTAAAATGCCATTTTGAGTCTTAATTCTAACACAACAAGTCACCCATTGTTTTGCTTCTTGTTGTTTCCTTTGTTTATTTTTCCATATCCTCACATGTTCATCAAAATGTATGTCATTAGCTAAGGGGAACCTGCAGTCATATTGTTTGGCCAGTCCAACCAAGTTTCTAATCTTAATAAACCTATCCATTAGCTGATCAACAAACTTAATTAATAAAAAAACAAACCATTCCAAAACTTGAGGTGGCCTAGCTCTGCCCTTTAATAGTCAGGTGCAAACTTTAGGACCAACAACTGGCAATCACAGAGCTATATAGAAAATACTTTCCCATGTTGAGCTTATATAATAACATTTCCCTGAACAATTT
The DNA here is from genome assembly GCA_010110895.2 of Picea sitchensis. Taxonomy (NCBI): domain Eukaryota; kingdom Viridiplantae; phylum Streptophyta; class Pinopsida; order Pinales; family Pinaceae; genus Picea; species Picea sitchensis. Next base: position 72,356 of record SNQJ01S0020357.1, on the reverse strand, counting down.
ATGGTACCCCCATCTGCAATTATTACTTGAAACTCTGGTGTGGTATATACGAACAAATTGAGATATTTTGCTAATTTGTAATTTATAAAATTATGGGTACTACCATAATCAATCAATATTGTTACCTTTTTCTTTTGATGTGTCCTTGTATCTTAAGGGTTTGTGGATCACAGATGGCAGCCAATGCATGGAAAAACATTGTTGGAGTAGTCTCTTCTAATCTAGATCTTGTGGCGATTCCAATTCTTGATCTTTTTCCTCTTCACAGTCTATGTAGAATAATTTATTCTCACCACATTTATGCTCTTCACTGTACTTGCTATCACAATTGAAACATAATCATTTTTCTTTTCTTTCATCCATTTATTGATGTCTCAACCTTGTTGGTTGAGGTATGCTTGTCTTATGACCCCCAAAACAATATTTTCTAGTAGTGTATGCTCCAATGGTAGAGTTGTGTGTAGCATTATTTTTGGCTTTAATATAATGAACATATTGCATAGGTTCCATAATATTTGTAGGATGTCTTAAGAAAAACTCATGCTTGATATTTTGTTTTAATCCACCCATAAGTTTCTAACAATTGTTCATCACTTATGTCATCCACTCTTGTGGCCAATACCTGAAATTCTGAATTATAATATTCAATATCATTTTTAAGTGCTTGATTCTTGTCAATTGATTAAAGTATTCATATTCACACACTTTATCTTATTGTGCTTCTAAGTCTCTTGTAAATAAACCCCAAGTATAATGATAAAGAGGGGGCTTCCTTTTAACTATCCATTGATACCATTGATATGGTTTTATCTCAAAGTTCAAGATTGTTATGTGAATCATTTTCTTATCATCCATAATATTATGCAGTTTAAAATATTTCTCTATTTGGTTCACCCAGGTAAAGACCTTTGTTCCATCAAACTTCTTTAATTCAATCTTGGAAAGTTTGAATTTAGGACCCCCGCCATAATTAACTCCACTATAATTTTTTTTATTATCGATAGGTTGTTCAACCATAATGCTGTCTTTATTTTCTTGAGTTCCTTGAATTGTGATATCTCCTTTGGAGATTCTATCATCTAGAGCATGAAACATCATGGAAAACAAGAGATTTTGTAATTCCTTCGTGGATTTTTGTATTTCTTTTTTATTTTCATCCATCTTATTTGTCATGTCATCCATCTTATTTTTAATGTCATCCATCTTCTTATCTATCCTATTTTCCATTTCGTACATATTTATTTTCATCTTGGTCTTATTCTCATTCATCTTCTTATCCATCTTGTTTTCCATTTCATCAATCTTATATTCCATTTGTTCCCTATTTTCAGTGATCCTCTCTTCCATCTGGCGATAAATCTTGTTGATTACATCTTGAATCGTGGTTGAGATTTCTAGAGGTTTAGCTGATGAAGTAAATTTTGGAGGAGCCTTTGGAGACATGTGAGAATAATAATTCTCCTCTTTTTCTTTTTTATTACAAATTTTTAATCACCAAAAATATATCTTACAATAAAAAGTTATGCCAATTGTAAGTTACGTACCCTTTAAGCCCTTAATTTGGAGTTTGTCCTCCTAGTCGACCTTTTCTGATATATTTCTGAAATTCCAGTCCTTCTAAGTTTGAAATTTCAGCCTCTAGTACTCTAAAGTGTCTTCTCTGCAATGCCACGGGTCTAACCAAAATTGAATGTGTCAAGTGAAAGTTAGGGTAACTTTCTCAAACCTTGTTGAATTTTTACCTTTTCGAAAGAGAGAGAACTTGTACAGAATGCCATGTGTCCAATATTTAATATATGATTATGAAATTTCTACCAAAAATACTATGCAGTGTCCCCTTTTAAATGCAATAGGTCTCACAGAATTTGGATCCTCGTTGAAGAAGATATGATTGTTTTACCCGAAACCCCTGTTTGAGACTAATTATATGACTAGTAAAAAACCCTATCTTCCACAAGGTATATCTCCGAAAGTATAATGAACCAGAACTTAAATTTTTTACTAAAGATACATTGATTTGTCTTATAAATAACCTCCAAGTTTCTCTATTTGAATCGTCCCAGAAAAAAATTATAGCGAAAATGCTAAGGTGACTTGCTTGGAAAATAAAAACACTAAGATCGATGCTCTAATACCGAATGTTATGATCCAATTTCTTAAAAACGATAAAAATTCAATGATTACAGTCCACTTCGAGGGGGCAACCTCCTTTTACAATATATTCAATTCATAATACAATATGAGATGAGCTGCTCCTAAGACTAGGTCTCCTTGGTATATATATAGGAGACAAAAGGTACAATTATAATGAAAGAATACCATGAAGGGTTCTAGACGACATACAATAATAATACGATAAATGTAATAACTCAATATCTAGGGCTAAGGGGTTTTACACATAAAATGAAGATTTTTCTAGGTATTAACATTAAAGATGACTCCCATATGTTGGTAGTATTGCAACATTTTCATTGGATTCTACCATGTATGAAGGTATGGGATTGACATTTAATCAAGAACACCAAGCCCTTTATGTACCTTGATGTTGGTGGTATTCACTGTTGAACTCCTTTGTCATGGTCTTGGCAAAAATGTACCCTTCACTCAAACCAAAATCATTGATTGTGCATGTTAAGCTTTTTCTACCATATTATAACTTATAAGGCTTAGATTAAATAGTTTCATCAAAATTGAGTGTTCATTGATGCCCCTAAAGGATCGAGGTAGAGGTAAAGGATGATACTAATGATGAGGATCCCAATATAAACGATGGTGGAGCATTACTTGTCATTGCTCATTTATTCATAATGCTTTCTTTCAAAATTCCAATAATTCTTTGGAATCATGGTTTTGAATCTTTTCATTAAAATTTAAATATTTTATATATATTTTAGTAAACCGAGTCACTGAAATCAAATCTATCCAAGTCAATCTAAGTCCGAAGTCCGTGTTGACCTTTGACTGAGTTCGAGTCCAACTCCAAATTTAAAAACATTGGATGTAATATGGATTGCCAATTTAAGAGCATCCTTAGCAACTTTGCACAACTAACATAATAGTGGTTATAAACATGGATATGATGTAATATGGATTGCCAACTTTAACTAGATTAAAGAGGACTCAAGAACAAAGTCAACCAGTTTAACATGAATGACCATTCTTAACTAGATTGTAGATTCAAACCAACGGATCATGGGAAAGCCAAGCAACAAAGTCAACCTTAACCCAATTGTAGATTCGAGTTATATTTAAGGCACAATAGCAAAGTCAACTGTTGAACTCTTGAGCTAACTTTAAGGTTCGAAGTTAAGATCAGGTTATTGTCAAGGTTATGGTCAGGCTTGTTGAATAAAAGCTTTTAATTTAATTGAACGGAGACAAATAAAAGCTTTTAGCAAATTCTTTTGGCGTTGAATAAACGTTCTACTTTTGAGTTTTTTGGCCGGAATCGCTGATGTAAATTTGGACAAAATCACTATTTTCTATTATTTAAATTGCATTTATGAATGCATAAATGGATTCCGCATGATGAAAAACCTCTAGAACACTCGGATTATACAAACTTAACCACTCAAATCTGCAGATCCAACCATTCATCACCAAATTTCGGACAAAATCAAACAAAAAAAAATTACCAAAACAAAAAAACCTCTAAAAGGTTGAACGACTACTGCAATTCCTTTTGCTGATAGTTCTAAAACACTTTCAAATATAATGGGAGGAGAGATTAAAATGAAAACAATCGTATCATCCATAAAAAAAAAAAAAAAAAAGGAATGAAAAGAAACATAGAAGGCAAACACGAGTGAGGACCCACGTTGGGCAGTAGAAATGAGGAAACGATATATTGACAACGACGAAAGACTAACCTACCCATTTCCAATCAGGGACATAGCATTCTAAGTCTTCTTGGCATGTGTCGATGGTTTTCAAGTTCTTTCTACATTTTCATGCCAGACTGTCGGCTTTGTCCGCTGAGGCATACGTAAGGTATTTTAAACATCGATTTTCTTAGTCTATTCAATATTTCTGGAACTGATGCATTCATTTTGAATGGATTCCATTTGAGCCCAATTATTTGCCACTGAAATGAAGCCAAGTCATTCTGGAATTTTCTTATTTTGCGCTGAAGAAGCTTCAGTCATTCTGGAATTTTGTTATTTTGAACTGTAGAAGCTCATGGCTAAAGTATAACTCCATACTAACTAGTCAACCATGTTCTCATCGTGCATTGGAGGTCCACGCCTGCCTCTTACAAATATTAGATCATGACAGTTCACCAGCTTCTGATTTTGTCTCTCCCCAAATCACCTTCAGCAGTGGCTTTTAATTTAAAACGTTATCTAAGAAATTCCGTTATGATAATGAGCAAGCTAAGAACTGAAAGAAAAAAGCATAATGCCTGTGTTTCCTCTTTAACAACATTTCCTCGAGCAAAAGCATAGAGCTGGTGAGTGGAAGATAGAGCGCATCCCTGAATATGGTTTTTTCTACAAATGAAATAAAAACATCTACCTGCAAATAAAGAATCTAACACGATGTTTGTTCATGAATATAATTTTAAAAATTTCCTTCTTAAAATTATACATCATCAACTCCATAAGATCGTGCCCCTTATCTTCAAAGATTTTGACTTAGCTGCAGTGGTGAACCATCAGCCATGCAGAGGTAACGCAGAAAGGCGACGTATACATGCTTTAAACAAGTTGTGCTATAATTTTTATCTGAGTCACTTGAAAAAGTACATGTTTAAGAACTACTTGTAAATAAAAAACAAGGTGCAAACATGTAAGGCATAACAAAATCTTTCAGCATAATTATTTCTTGAATAAAAATCATTGGAAACAAGTGCTTTGACACTGAAGACAATTCTTCAATTCCATGATAATCAATATTCAAAATGGTATAAACCTTTGAAACTTATAGTGACAGATTTATGTTTCAAGACCATAGCTCGTACCCAACGTACCGTTTAATGTATATATATTGAATCCAGTTCACTGCTCACAAAAGATGAGGGAAGCCAACAGAAGCTGACTCTGATACCAATTGGCATGCGCCTTGGAAAATAATGTCAAATAATACTGAATAGAATGAATGAACAATGAATATTACAATCGTGATTGGTGCATATTTTACAATGTTGGGAGTTCTGATGGTTCAAGCCTACATATATCTCCTTTTAAGGTCCTGATCAAATTATTATAATTAATTGGTTTTAGGGGCATACCAATGTCTTACCTACTACTCTCACTTCTTCACCAACGAGATAAATCACAAAATCCCTCCACCTAATTACACATACTGAAACTAACAGCTTTGTCCACCTTCAATAGACTCTTGCATGCTACCATGGGACCCTAGCAGAATGTGATGTTGTTCATCAAGGATGGCACTTTGTAAAAATAATGGAGCAGAATCACTTATATTTTTACATGAAAAGCCTAGAAAAAGTTTGTTACAGATTGCTTGGTGAAAAAGCCGCACCATCCACAGTTTCTGCATCCTCATTTTCCTCGAGCATTTCGCTCAGCATCCCTATCCGATCTTGTAATACAGTGTTCTCCCTCTCTAATTCCATTCGTTTGCTTCGTTCTTGCTGAAGTTGCAACTGAAGACGCTCAAGGCATCGAGCGTCCTCTTCAAGCTGCTCATTCAAACCATCTATTTCCTGGTCCTGTTTGGCAGATCACCAAATGTGAAGTTATAATAGAAATTGAAAGATGAGAAATGAGATCAATCATGAATTAGACTAAAATGGTGCATGAAAGCAGAGAGGAAAGATATGCCTGATGGAAAAACTGCTTACAATGGGCTTACTTGATATCAAGGTTTCTTAATGGAAGACACTAATCCATCATCACCAAGAAGGGAAGAAAAAATATAGCCAGCCAAAGCAGATTAGGTGATTAGTGATTTGGCCCATAGTAGCCTCTTTCAAGTTGAATATCCTCGGGAGAATATGGGAGATTGGCCCAGCTTTTCGATGCCAGAAAAATGGCTAGAAATGAACCCAGGATGCCAAATCAAATTTGACTAAGAATAGTGATGGTGATATAGGAGACATCATCTCAAGGGGAATCAAAGGAAATATGGAGAATTTATAAGACGAAAAAATTAATCAAAGTTTGGCAGCTCTAACAAGAGGACATCTTAGCCCCGGGGTGTAGGGCAGTCGGTGATGGAGTGTGCTGTTAAGACACTTCGTTATGTGAAGTCACCGGTTATAAACTCCGGTTTACCTTGTGTGTTGCATATGGGACATCATGAGCACACCTGGAGGTTATAGTGGTAGCAGTCGGATAACACGACCCCGTGACATGCAAGTACGTGCCCGACTAGTTGCTGATTCCGCCAGTCATAAAAGAAAACAAGAGGACATCTTAGACAAGGACCAAACTGAAAAGGTTGTTAAAAAAAAACAGGACATCTTAGACAAGGACCAAACTGAAAAGGTTGTTAAGAAGCTTGAGGATGAATGGTCTCCCCTGCAGGAAGGCATCCAAGTATAAGCTAAAGACAGGATATGAGGCCTATACAGAAATTTAAGTGTAGTCGTTTTTATTTTTATACCAATTTGGATAGATCTTTAATAACCTTCTGCAGGCCGAAGGCTTAGTCATTGGCATGAAGGTGGGGATTATGTTAGGGATACCTAGAATGGTAAGAAGAGATTTTAGAATCTTAAGAGATAAGATGAAATCCAAAATTACCAAATCTAGAAAATAATTGGTTGATGGGATGAATGAGACAAAAAGCCTAATAGGGGAAGTCGGCTTTATTCATGTCCGAGGAGCAAGCAATAGGACATTATATAAGCTAGATAACATGGCAGTTCAATCAATAGGTATAAGTTGGTCGGTTGAAAAAAAAATTCAGTGCTCCCGAGTGGAGAGATTTATAGAAGCTAATAAGAGAAGATAAGGAGAAGGCCTCGACAGATGTGGACAAAAGCAGAAGGGCAGGGTAGAGTTGAAAGAATGAAGAGGAATGACAATGAGGAGATAAACAGCACTTGGATAGATTTTTTGTGAAAGAGTACTTAGGATTTTGAGAACAGAGGTCAGGTTGCAGAAGTGTGGATGCCACAGGAGCTTGACGGGATTTTAGGTTTGGAAATGGATAGGCAATCTAGTAGATAAAGGGACCAAAGGTGGGCAGACAAAGCATAAGTAAAGTGAGTGTGACCCATAAAGTACAACTCAGGGGGTTGGAACAGTTTCAGAGATTTGGGTTCCATAGCAGCCTTACAAGTCTAGATGTGGTGTGGTCTGATGGGTTCACCATGGGCTGCAAATCCTCATAAACCCTTGTGGTTTCAATGGCAGTTACAAACTTCATGGCAGGCTGTGATATATGCAGTAGAGTGGTAAACTTGGTAGCGGGAATACAAATATCCTTGCTAGCCAGCAACGCTTGCATCTGGTCAAAGGGATATGCATTAGGTATAAAGTTAGATGCATTATGGGAGGCTCTGTTTGACCTCTTCTCTCATACTGTACATGTACAAAACTGTAATGAATATAGCTTTCACAGAAGGGTGTGCATATTGTAAAAATAGAGCTGCGGAGAATAGATGGGTTGGACTCTTGGTCAGAGTAAGAAATGAAGATCAAAGCTAAAGAAAAACATGATGTAATGCTTTTAAAATTCTATTCAAAGGCTCATTAATACAAGATTCTTTTAACAATGCGAAGGCTCATTAATACAAGATTCTTTTAACAATGCAAAGGCTTATTAATACAAGATTCTTTTAGCAATTCAAAAAGTAGAACAATACAGCAATCGCCATATTGCAATCGAATTCATGCTTATAAAGGATAAAAGCTACCATGTAGGTTTTACAGTCACGAGATTTGGAAAATAGAAAATTATATATCAACAAGGAAATGTAATTTTCAGTAAGCAACCAGAAATAAAGGCTCTCAAGGTTGTGAAAATGGTTTAAGCAACAATTGAAAAAAAAAAGACAACTGGGAACGGCATGCTGCAATTTCAAGTTACCAGAACTATAAGAATGACCTTTTGCTCATGAGAAATTGTCAGAAATGAAACTGAGAAAGAGGGAACCATGCTACACCAACCTCCCTTGATGATTGAGGCCTCAAAAATTTCCTACCAGTGTGCAAATTGCTCAATACTGTGATTGTATGTCAGACACAAGAGTTCAGTAGGTGACTGAAGCCTCGGTTCTGTAAACGTATAAACTAAGGCCACTAGTGTTTGCACGAAGAATGACCCCATGAGGATCAAGCACTATAACAATTGACAAGGTAAAAAAATGTATTAACACCTGCTCAATGTTTGCTCCACACCAACAAAAGTTTTAAGCATTAAATAAGCCTACAGGTTCCTTTTACAATGAGAAGGGCCTAAAAGATACTTCTGTAATAAAATTCAAGAGGCCATGGGATGAACCAATGTTGAAATTTCAAACAGTCCAGAAAACAGGTATGAAAAGCAAACCTTCCTGTTCATCTCATGGACAGCAATGCGTCGCATACTCTCTACCACGTCCACATTAACAAGCTTTCTCTTCTTGCCCACGACCCATCCGCTCGGATAGGTGGCAGCGTCAAAGTCAGGTGGAGGAAGTAGATTATTATTATCATGGCGTCTTATTGGATCCAGAGGTTCAAACAGTGCTCTTTTCCTCTCAGTCAATGGCAACTCTTCTCTCCCCTCATTAACAGGAGAAGACCACCGTCTTCTTGGTTTCAATGGGGTGCTTGATGGCGGAGGATTGCTCTGAATGATAGTTTCTTTCATTCTGTCGAAAGTTCGCCCATCGGCTACACCATCTAATTACAAATAATGTGTTTGCAATCAGTAGTCTAGCAAACAGCAATAATGCATTTCAGAAACAACAAAAGCATGCAAAATCTAAGGTGAACAGACTCCAATTCGAAGATGTAATACAATCCATTTGTCTATAAGGCTAATCACAAAATAAGTTGATAAAATTAGGCAAAAAATCTTGTTATTAGAAGAATTAAAGACGCAGTTATATTATATCCCTGGAGAAACCTTACAAGAACAGAAAACAAAAAGCCACGATTACCAAATCGATTTCTTGATTTGGAGAAGAGCTTCATGGTGACAATATTCTGAAGTATAGAAATTCTACAGAAGAACTGTAATGCAGGCAACAGCTCCTACAGGAAGAAACTGGAGACACCCAGTAAATCCAACAGAGACACTTAGAGTGAAATCAGAGGCATACCCACTTCAGAAATCAAGGCGCTGCACAGAACCCATGTTTTGAATTTTAGGTTTGCTGTCCAGAACTCGGGATTTCGGAAAAGGAAAAATGCGGTGTTTCGGAAATGGAAGTTTGGGAAGCTTCGGAAAACCCTGCAACCTAATCCATTAGGATCATCAAAATAAAAACACGACGCGGCATCGTCCGGTTCCGTTCCACGTGTAAGTACTCTAAATGGCGGATGACAAGTCAGTGATCTTTTGAAATATCTTTGGAGAACAGGAACCTTGTGGACCAAAACGTAAGAACATGGTGATGTCACAGATAATTTCTTGACTATTACGCATCTGAGTTAATGAGATTCGCCGTATTCAAAACGTCCCATGTTTGGCGAGTTATGTCTGAATTGATATTTTTAAAGTTCTGACCAATGGGAATTTTATGTTAAATTTTGGATTATTGCTGTGAGTTTTCTGGATTAAGATTAAACTGTGTTAAAAGTTTTCGAGTTTTCTCGATTAAACTCTGTTAAAAGTTTCAAAGAGATTTCTGAATTAAACTGTGTTAAAAGTTTTTGAGTTTCTTGATTAAACTGTGTTAAAAGTTTCAAACAGTTTATTTAAGAAAGCTCACATCAATATGATTAATTGTGAAAATCTTCGGTTTCAAATTTTGGATTATTGTTTTAATAGGAAGACTGCAAATTAAGTTACACATTTTTTTTGGTTGTAAGATTGTTTGTGTTTAGGCCCATGGTGCTCCCTACTATGTAAATTGTTATTATAGCAAGAAAAGTCTTTGGGAGAGAAGACAACGTGATATTGTGAAGAATTGTGAGAGAGAAGATGGAGAGGGGTTTTGAAAATGAAATGTGCCTTTAGAGAAGGTTTATATTGGTCATGTTTTGTCACCTCACAATTGCACAAATTACTTTGCTATTTGAATCCTAGCGATTGGAGAGGTTGAGAGGTTGTTATGTTTGATTCACAATTACATAAATGGTAGTTGTATCCTTTAGACCTAAGTGGTTAGAGAGGCTCAAAGGGTTGTTGTGTTGGTTGAAGTTGTGATTACAAAAATGGTAGCGATTGGAGAGGTTGAGAGGTTGTTATGTTTGATTCACAATTACATAAATGGTAGTGGTATCTTTTAGACCTAAGTGGTTGGAGAGGCTCAAAGGGTTGTTGTGTTGGTTGAAGTTGTGATTGCAAAAATGGTAGCTACATCACGAGAAGACTAAGCAAGTGAATGTCTTAGAGGGGGTGACTTTTTATATCACATGAGTGGCATGAAAAGAGAGTTGCAGAAGAGTGAAGAAATGAGACAAATGATAGATGTTTGAAGAGGGAAAAACAACTCAAGGGCATGCATCATTTCATTTACATGGGAAGTTTGATGCAAAAGTGTATGAATACATCGACCATGAGCATTTTGTGGAGTGTGATACAAATGAGATCACTAGAGGATGCTTAGAGATATGTGCAACGGGGAAGGAAGAAGGCATCAACATTGATATGAAGGAGGCACATATGAATTCGTAGGTAAAGTTGTTGAGGAGTTAAGGTGCACAAGGGACACACGAGAGAGAGAGAGAGAGAGAGAGAGAGAGAGAGAGTTGATGCACACAAGGGAAGGTGAACTAGCTTAACGATGATAGTTGGAACAATTAACCCTATAAGTAAGACCAAAGGCCACAAGGAAGTAGGGTTGTTATTCCCTACACTAGGATAAATAGTACACATTTAAAGAGAATGGGGTTTCTTGAATTTCCGAATGAATGGCATTGTAAATAAGTTGGATTGACAATCTTCATCAATCAGAGACACATGGTAGTCATCATTGGCCAAATCCCATACAAGTGTGCTCAAGTGGCTATCTATAATATGCATGCAACATTGTTCAATTTAATAAGAAATAG
>SNQJ01S0020357.1:42130-54098 GCA_010110895.2 Picea sitchensis | reverse complement strand
TTATTGCAACTTGTGGGAGTAATTGTGTTCTTGATACATTTTTCCATGACTTTAACATATTAACTTAAGTATTAAACTTCTTGCATGATGGGTTGTTAGCATTAAAGCTTAATAATTGCATGTCTAGAAACAACAATGACGATCTTAAATTTTAATATTGTATTCGATTTTATAGTCCCATTTGACTACAACCACCATATATATATATATATATATATATATATTCGCGAACAAGAAATTTGGTAATTTCATTAATAAAGTAAAAAGTGCTCAAATAGAGGCCAGGGGATGGACAACTAATAAAATGTTCCCTTTCGGAATAAAGGAATCAAGGACGCGAAAGGGAAATAAGAAATCATTTGGTTAGCAAGGTTGAGATGAAAACAAAATTTCTAGGGAGGGGCCTGGACTGGGACATTGTGATTTGGTCTTGCTATGTTCTATGTGTATTACAAATAGAATTGAATGTTGGTTTGAAATTGTCTGAAATTCATTTTTGTTTCCATAAAAGCCTGATGGGATCGACACAATGCATTGTCATATAATTGTTAAATGCTCCATATTAGATCAAATTACTTGAGACAATACAATATTCAAGAACTACGAGACTATCAAACCATGCCAATGAGAAGAGGTGTTAAATTAAGCAAAGAAGCAACAACCAAGACTCCAAGGCAATTTTTTTAATAGTAAATCCATTTGAAAAAAAATACTAGGCAATGTATATCTATCCATAGAAATTAGACCGAGTTCTTTGCACCAAAACATTGAACATATTTGTCATAAACACATGCACATGATCTGCAACATGCAGGAGCCATCGAGATGCTCTTCAACATGCATACAAAACTGATTACCATGCTTTTTTTTAGGAAATCCTTGCAGTCTTCTCCTTGGGAGGTCAATGTCTGTTGCCCCAATCTCAATATCTTGTGGAAGACCCGAGGCGAAAAAGAAACATGAGAGTGGTTTTGCAATGGAATAAATCCTTGGATTGAAGCATATGAACAACATTCCTTCTCTTGACGCTGACATCTCTCCAACATTGCACCTCAACAAGAAAGCAACCCAAAAATTTTCAAATGCAGGAGGACATAAGAACCCATCTTCGCGGTAAAATTGATAGTTCTCACAAGATTCCCGTGAGGAAGAAGACAAAAAATGTTGCAGGGCAAACATAAGAGCTTGAAAATGAAAGTTAAGACACACCAAGAGACCACCTCCTCATAGTGGAAGACTTCAGGGACACAGCCTGCACGGGCAATTGCAAAGGCCCAAATTAGTCCATTTTGGGCGGAAGGAGATGCGTAGTAGGAATATGCCTTGCACTAGTGGGAGTTTCGGTCCTCATCCCCTAAGATGTTAATTGTATATCCATAGAACAAGAGAGTGGTCCCACAATTGAATAATTTTTTGTCTTGAAATATATCTTTAGGAGTATCAATAGACCATTTCCTTACAGTGAAATAATTCCGCCCAGAAAGGCTAATTTGGACCTCTGGAATTCCTACTTTCGAGCTTCAAAGCGGCTATTGCATTCAACGTCGATTTCTTTTCTGAAACTCCTTATTTTAGTCTTGTCAGGGCCGTCATCGCCGAGCCGGGAAGTGCCCCCTGTTATGGTTGATTTCAATTTGGGCGCAGGAGTGGGAACAACGTCTACATTGCCATAATCCATTGTCGTATCATTGTCCATCAAATCATCTTCTCTCGGATCGAAATCGATCGCATCAACCTTTGCGCCAGCCATCAATGCAGGCAGACACGCTGTCTGAGCAGGCGGGGTTGCCTTGGAATTCTTTTGCTTGAAATATATCTCTCGGTGCACCAAGGGACCATCTCCCTTTTTGCTCCTGGGCAAAGGGATATGAGTAGTAAGAATATTCCATGGAGTACTGGAACCTCTGGCCATCATGCTCGAAGGTGTTTACTGTATCTGGACAGAAATGTTGTTGAACTGCTGCCATAAGTTAACGAGAATTTCTGTTTGCTCCAGATGATGTTTGAAATGAAAATTCAGAAAGGATAATATAAAACTCCGCAAATCTTGGTTTAATGCATATCAATGGAAGATCTCCTCGAGCCTTTTGTTGATCAATGACAATCTCCACAGTTCGTGCGTAATGAGCTGTTACCATTAAAGATTACTAATTGCATATTTAGAAAAAATGCGAAGGTGGCGGTGACGATGAAGAGCGATTAAGGATTAGAGATTTCGTAAAGGTGCCAATCAGACGACCCACGAAAGAGATTGCATCATGATTGAAATGAATACTTGGAAAGAATAACACAACTCTCCGCAAATCTTGGTTTAATTCGTATTAATGACAAATCTTCTCCGGCCTTTTGGACATTAATGACAATCTTAACGGTTCCTGCATGATGAGCTATTAGCATTAAAGCTTAATAATTGCATATCTAGAAAGAAGTGAGAAGGCGACAGGGATGGCGAAGAGCGATAAAGCATTGTACTTTTCGTCCACCCACCAACCCGCTAAAGAGATTCCAAGAAATGGCCAAGTATAGAAAGCGGTCGGGCGAGCTTTAAAATAGGGTCAGAAGATATACTCGAGAAACGTGAGGGGCCGATGGTCAAATTGTGTGTCTCCAAACTTTTGACTATAAAATGTGTAACACAGAACGACACAATGACGGATTTCGGCGGTAAATTTGTACACTGCGGAATTTCGGGTATTGTTTGTATGCAGCGAAACAATGGAAGTGCAATGTTGAGCAAGCCTAGCCAGGAATCGACGATGTTAATAGTGGCCAAGTATGCAATGGGTAAGCGGTTGGTCAGAATCGTGATATAAAATCATGAGACATACTCGGAACAGGGAATATTGACGGGCTTGAAAATAGGGCCACAAGTTCTACTTAGAAGAATTGAGGGCCCGATTATCAAATTGTATGTATCCCAACTTTTGATTGCAAAATTTCTAACATGAAACAAGGGACAATGACAGATTTCGACGGTCAATTTGTATATTGAGGAACTTCGGGTGCTGTATATAAAATCATGAGACATTCGAAAAAATGACTAATTAACCAGAAATGGAAAGCAAACGAGAAAAAGAAAGGGGAATTTGGCTGCCAATTTGTAGATCAGGAAAGTTTGGGTGCAATTTACAGGCAATAGAACAATGGAAACGCAATGTTGAACCCGCATATCCGGGAACCGGTGATCCAATTTTTTTGCTGAATATGAAACAAGGAAGCGGTTGGTCGGACTCGTGATATAAAAGTATTAGTGGAAATCTGAAGACGTGAATCTTCCAACCCCCACACCTAGACATTTTCCAAAACATGACTAAGTAACCAGAAAGGGAAAGCAGAGGGGAAAAAGAAAGGGGATGGAAATATTCAGAAGTGGGAATCGGTGTCAGAAATCCCCATTGACGATCTTAACAGTAACTATGAGGTGCATTAAACAGGTGAACATGTTCTTCAATCAAGGAATAGACCAAGCGAGCAATGCTTATAGTTTCGAGGGATGTGTTTGTATAAGAGAAGCATTGAAAATCCACAAGAAAATCAATTTGGGGATGTTTAAGTAAAGTTATTGTATTGTCAACTTCACCGCAAGTATAACAACGACAAATTTTAATTTTAAGACGAGTTTGAATTTTAATGTCGTGTCTTTTATATGATAGTTCCATTGGACTTCCCATAGTATATATCCTTTTATTTAAAAATATTCCTGGAGATGAATTTTTCTAAGTTCACCAATCAAGGAAAAGTGCCAAAACGAGCCACATACTACATTTACGTCAGAGAGCTTATATTAAAAGGAAAACCATGTCCTGTATATTCTTTAAGGTCATAGAAAAACTGCCAAGATCGTGAATGTATCATTAATTTTCCAGAACGAAGCATACAACCAAGAGCCAAGTAAACACCAAATGTATTGAAAGTTGAGGCACAAGGCAATGCATGAACACAGAAGGCACCAAGTGAGATCCCACAAGGTTCCATAGAGAAATACAGATCAACCTATGCATCAAACAATTTGATATATATAAAAAAAAAACACGTGGCATTGGTTTTCTCTTACATCTGGTATATGTTCCCATGAGAAAATAACCGAGGCCATGAGATATGAACAAAAGTCTACTAAACACAAGACAACACAAAACTAGCAGAGCTTCACCATTGTATTCTAACTATAACCAAACCCCAAAATGGGGAACAAGAAACTTTCTGATTACTATTTTACCATGAAGCAAGATCATTATGGATATTTGCTTCTGATAGTGCCATGTTCTATCACTACCAGTTTTAACAATGTCGAATTTCCAATATTATTGGAAATGCCTGATGGTTCTGCCCAGAGGAGCAAGCTATTTCAACGGTTCAAAGGATGGGCCTGAGTTATTTACAGTTGGATACGTTCAAAGGATGGGCCTGAGTTATTTACAGGGGTTTGTCCTCATGCTTCCCATTTCTGGATTGAATAATCTTATGCGCTTCTACATCAATAATAAATGCACATGCCTGTATGAATTCCAATGCTCGAACTCCCCAATCTCTATAGTGAATTCTGAAGATCTCAAGCTCATGTTTCAATCCATGTTGCCCTTTTTTTTCAATTAGGGCATCGAGAAAAAATGCAGATAACATACCATAAATGTATAGTTGGAGACCATCTTCTTTTTTATTTGGGTACCCAAAAAATGCAGAAATCCTGCCATGGATATATAGTTGGAAAACATTTTTCCAATTTGGGCACCCAAAAAGGTGTAGACTCCTCCAACAAATCCACAACCAGCCACCATTTTTTTTTTTTCATTTGGATAGCCCAACAAATATGCAAAATTCTTACTGGGAGATCCAAAAAAACTTGAAAATAACAACAATAAATTCATTTGTAGTTAGATTCTCCTTGTTGTTTCAAGTGCACAAAAAGAGACAAAATCTCTGGAAATAAAATTTTACAACCATAGATGTAAACTTCGAATAACTCGAGTCCGACGAACATTCATATGGGTATTGAAGAAAAATTACAAACACACATGAGATTTTTTTGTTTCCTGCCAAAGCTTGATATGATTTTTTTTTCCAGCTGATATGCAATATTGCATTGTCCTCATTTAAGGTAAATTTGCTATGTATCCGAAAGTCGCGCAACATGTAGACACTATTTGCCTTTTTCTGTAGGTATGCTTCATATGGAAATTATGCTAAACCAGGAAGCACATCTTGTAACAAAGGCTATCTAATTGTACAATGCATGATTGTGTTGCCCACGGTTCAGATGGCAGCATTGAGGCAATGTCTATATATGTAAGGGAATTTTTCACTGCATCACAGACAATCAATTTTATCATCATTTATGAAAGAAGAAGCATAAGCAGGAGAGTTGCATTTGGTACATACATGCTCGAAGGGGGTCGAGTACGCATTCACTGCAACCAAAACACCCTCAACCTGGGTAAGCGAGCATAGTATTTAATATATTGAACAATATAATACACAACTGCNGTGAGGATGAAATTGTAGATGTATACGCACAATAGTTGTAGATCTAGTTAGTTTCTTGAGATCCCGTACTATGTCTGTTCACAATTCTATTACAAATGTTGCTTGGGTTGTGCGAAAGATCCTTTCTTTAACATCTCTTTTCTTTGTTATATTTTTGAAGAGCATAATTGGAAATTGCCCTTTATGCAATTTTTGTTCCATTGAGGAAAACAAATTTGAATAGGTGTCAAACAATTGCAGCTGCAACATGGAACAATGCAATAGTTGTGTAACATAACCGAGATACACGGACATGTGAAAGTAAAGGACAAAACTAGATATGGAGAATGATACCATTGCNTTCACAGAGAGGCTATCTACTCCATTATGGCACATGCAAGTATGAGATGGAGTTATTTTGACAGATCAACTCTGCTATCTGACCCAGAAAACTAACTATGCAATCACACTTCTGAAAGGGAAATCACACATCAATCATCAAGATATAGCATGGGTAGTTCAATAGTCAATATACTGAGTATGCTGTGGTTCACAATGTGCTATTGTAAACTTCATTAGTTCACCTTCAAATATGTCTGACTATTGCTGCCAACATTTATGTCCATGAAACAAAATCAACTTCATAAAAATAGAAACATAGCGTATGTAAAAGATCTCTAAGCAATCGAAGCCTAGACTGAACTATACTGCTATCATATGAAATAATTAAGATTCAGCTAATCTAACATCTATACTATTGAAATCAACTACTAGCACTAATCTATAAGGATGCTGACCTTTGTTGGGCGATGGGCCCTTGCCGCTTCAACAGGTCAACGAATGGAGTCTACAGTAAGATTTCTTTCAATCCACACATTCCTCTTACTTAGATTTCAAAACATAGGATTAAACTATGCTAACAACTCAACTCACATTCATTCATAAATGGTCAAGAACTGGAAATAATTGACATCCTTCTATTAAAACTTCAATTCAGAATGTGTTCTACAATATGTAACACTGCTTCAACTACTATGTTATGCTAACTCTCTGCTACCTCCACCATCCTTGCCATGACTATTTAAACAGTCTTAGTCATGAAACAGAAGGAGGTGAAATCTTTTTCAAATTAGTCAAAATATATTCGGTTACATATTTTAAGCTTCATCCTCATGACACAAAGTGTATGAGGATGAAGCAATAGGAAAACAAGCTTATCATAACCTTGATAAAGCTTTCATGATTCAACAAACATCCAACAATTGTCTGTAGTACGATTCTGGAGATAAACTTGGTATACTCTGCGTCCTATATCGGTACTGGATCATGACAGGTGAGATTCGGTAAATGGTACCGGATCCGAATAGTACAAAAGTGGTTGGTACCGGATCACAATAGTCTGCGGCCATTGGTCCAAATCACGACAGGTGAGATTCAGTGCCGGATTTGATGGAAGGTGCGCTTGGTACTAGATGGTTGAGCTGGTACAGAAAGGATGGACTCATCTAGAGGTCAAAGGTCATACATGGTGAATTGAAACATTAGTACATGAAACATTTAGTCTCCTAGCTCAATAAACCACAAAAATGCATGAATTAATTATACTTTACCTTATGACCTCATTAATGGCTAATGGTAGTGTCTTTTGTCATTTATCCAAGCTTAGGTAAGCCAAAAAGGTATAGATGAGGAGTATAATAGGGTAGTGGGGATGTTAACATAGAGGCTCAACATGAGGCTCGGACTGGATGGCTCTCTTCATCTTATCGTAGAAGATATGAAAAACAACATTTGACTACCACTGTTTGTTCATATCACTGGAATACCAAAGTGTACTGAACTTTGCAGCTAGTGGCTCAAATGGCTCGATGTTGGGGAAGGTCGCACCTTTCGGCATCTCCCAGGTGATGAATGCGATAAGGATCAAAATTCAACTAAAATGGAATTCGTAACCTTGATCTTGTTCTTCTCTGCAATCTAGTTCCAATTGATTCACCAAGTACTTCACCCAGTTCATCTGTAGGCCTTCTGTGTACTTCCTTGTGAGGTTGACTACAAAGTCGGTGACTTGGGTAGGTTGGTTCTTTCTTACTAAATTCCTTGCAATCAACTGACATACCATGCACACTACGCCACTCTGGATAGAAGCTACCTTGTAGCCTTACGTCCCCTTCTCAACATCGTTGTAGGTGTGCTTGATCCTTTGTGCTAGAGCGTGATCCATGGATTTTCCTAGATAAAAATCCTATGGATCAGTTCACTACATACTCAACCCTATGATCCTATTGATCATCATTAGATCAACTATGATATGACGATATAACCACAAATAGCCACCACGGTAACAAGAAAGCAACAACTTGACACAAGAATTCACCTCCTGGTGTCTTTCGAAGTGTGGGATCTTTATGACGTTCAGTAGGGTGGACCGCGTGAGGTTATGGGTGCTCATCTAGGTTATTATCTTTGAATTCTTACCCTTCGTTCTGGTTAGGTACTTATGTGGGGTGAGCATGTTATAGACTTTTTGGTCGCTGAGGTTGAAGTCGTTGAACTTCAATGCTGCAATCCTATCTTGGTCTGCTCAAACTGCATGGATCCCCTTCCGGAGGTTCGTAATGACCAAGGTGTACTCAAAATATATGGGCACACTATCTCTATTTACTGCTCCACGCAGAGGTGGTATGTAGGTGGGTAATATAGTAAATATCAATTTGGCATTTTCTAGATCATCCATGTGCTTGGTTCACTTTTTATCTAATGGCCGGGATGGTCTGGCTCCGCGAGCAGTCAACGAAGATGCTTGCATTGTTCTTGTGGATGAATCCTATACGCCTATATATAATCCTCTCTCTGACATGACTCTTTCAGTCATCAGGTCGAGGAGTACTTCCGTCACAGATTCTTTGACTGTGTTGAGCTCCTCGGACATATGTGCTCGAGGTTAACTAGATCAGGTTCAGTTTAACTTAGACACTGTAATGGAATAGATGGAAATAATGTGATAATCACTATACAAGATCAACTTAGTCTGGGGGCTCAAATTATTGGTTAGCAAAAGTGTCCTCGGTGCATGGCGCGATGGGATACATAGGTAACTCGGCAACGAGTCACTTGCAACGGGTATGAAGCCTTCATGAAATCTGTTCTGTCCATTATGGCGCTGTCCCAACGGTCTGATGGTGAGCTATTTGGTCATAAATTACTTTCTTCCTGTTCAGAGCATTGGTCTAATGGTTATAATGTCCCCAATGGCTATATTGCTTCACCATGGCGAAGTGCCATGTGTCGCTGTGTTGATATCTCGACGAAGCTCCAATTTTGCAAATTTTCCTTCTGCGAGGTTCCTGCTGGATCTTTCTACAACTTTTCGATCTTATCTCTCTTCTTACTTAGTTTTCTATCTTTCTTTCCAGTGAGCTTCATCTCAGTATTCCTTTTCCCATTCTGATTCTTATCTTCTTTTGACATAGTGACTTCGTGCTATTGAGATTATTTACTAGGATTCAAGGATAATACTTATTTTTTATCCGGGATATGTATTTCAGTCTTCTATGGGTCCTCTAGTGTTCTTGCAACTTTGATATCTACATTGTTGTTGTTAAATAGATGTGTTCTATTCTCCTATTCTTCAATCAAGTGTGCGATCCTTTTAGTTATAAAATCTTTTAACTCTTGCTTATTCTTCTCTAATACTTCTTCTTCTTCCTTCCTTCTGGTTTGATCTCTTTCAATCCAAGGTCTTCCTAGTAACATGGTAAATGGGGCACTGTCCTCAATAAATTTAATGATCTCAAAATATTCTTATGTCGAAGTTCCATTGACATTCATAGGTATCTGAGCGAGCTTCCCACATAGGGTTATCTGTTTTCCTCTGAATAATCCTATTCCTCCCAATGAAGGAACCATAGTAGGATGTCCTAAAAGTTACCATGTTCTCTCTATCATAACATTCACCTGTGTTTCCTCATCCAAAACAAAGTCAATGTTGAAGTCTCCTAATATTGCTTCAATGCATTCTTTTTCTTTGAAGATCTCTGATAATCTGACATGTCGGTGGTCATTCAGGGTTTGTCTCATCTGTAACAATAATTTCTCTGATTCTTTCTAGGATTCTACCACAATCTTAGTTTCTGGATTTGACTTAGGGTTTTCTTGGTTCAGATTCATTCTTTCAACTTTAGCAATCATTCTAGGGAAATCCAATACTTCATGGTCCATAGATTTACACCAAAGACAACTAGGTCTTCTCCCAGGGCATTCCTTAGAAATATGTCCTGGTTTTCTGCAACTGTAACAGTGGGTTAATCCTCTCTTTCTTTTAACTGATCCCCAACCCTTTTTGTACTGCATGCTAGGATCTTAGGAGTTAACCTACAAAAAATTCTTTCTCGGATCCTGCATCCATTTGTTAGTCCAAATATTCTTTCTACGGATAGGTATAACATATCTTTCACTATTCTTATTAGATCTAATCATGTCAAACCTTCTTTCATCTACCAATACCCTAGTTTTTGAAGTAGGACAAAATCTATCAAACATACCTAGATCCATGCTTTAGAAACAAAATTTTCCACTTGTCTTACTTCTACAGAGCACAAAACTTTCAGATCTATAACTTTCGACTATTATTACCTTTATTAGAGCACAAATCTTGTAGATCTTACTTGTTTTCTTCAGATATGACCTCTTTTCTTGGCACATATCTTCACAAGTCAAGAAGAATGCTCCGCACTAGGGAAACAGATCTACACATGGAGCTTTCTTAGTTTCAGGTCGAATCTTTGCACAAATCTTCTTCTTCCTCAGTTCCCAACAATCAAAGTTTCATTCCAGGAAATAGAACCATTTGTTGGCATAGGGGCAGACCCAGGGTTCAACGCTACAACAATGCACCAACAAAACCCTAACTAGTGGCCCTTTTGGCAACACCTGCGAAGCAGATGAAGTCTCACTTGAGGTAGAGGAAGGGGTGGTTAAAGGACTCAGATGTCTGCAACCTTAGCTGGGACACAGATCTGTGATTCTAGTATTTAACAAAGCATTCAACAGTAAACCTTCATCAATATCTAACCAATATCTACTCCGCAGATAAAGTAGAGCATCGCAGCATTCACCCAGATCTAATGTATCTAAGAACTTAGCATAAGGAATTAGACCAGATCTAGTAGATTCAAGCACTAAGCAAGTTCATAGAGGTCAGATCTAGCATCCAGATTCATCATAAGCACAAATTATAAACATATCTATCTATCTATCTATGTCAAGCACTTAGCAGATAAAACATAAGTACACCAACACATCGCACAAAGCAGAGAAACACAACATATATGTGGTTCACCCCCACCCTGAGGCTATGTTCACCAACTCTTCTTCTTTATTATCTTCTTCAATCAGATACATGCACAGAGCCACAAAAACCTTACTTCGCATAGGATAGGAGATTTGCGCACCTCACTAGATCCTCCTTCCTCGTGTTACAACACAAAGAATTTCACAGTCTGTTACAACCACTTGCACTTAGCTCTGCAAGTCTCTCACAGTATGCACAAAGCATTTATAAGCCACAATTGCACTTAGCACAACATCACATAGATGCCTCTTTCCTCCCTTTCCTTACATTGCCTAGACATCTATTTATATATTATAAAATAGGCCTAAGCATGGTTAAACCCATGGGTTGACATTCTCATACCCGTTACATATTCCCAAATCCCAAAAAGGACCCAAAAAGGGGCCAAGATCCTGCGATATCTGCTTCATCTTATGCTCTGCCTTCGACAGGCTGTCGAAGTCCAAAATGGTCAAAATTGATAAAGGATCTCTTAAAACTTGGTCAAGGGCCAACAAAAGGATAAGAATGTGATCGACACAAAGTGGGTATACAAGAATAAATTGAATGAATATGGACAAGTTACAAGGAACAAATCTATATTGGTATGTAAAGGATATGCACAGGTTTAAGGAATTGACTTTGAAGAGACATTTTCCCCAGATGCCAGAATGGAAGAAATCTAATTGCTTTTAGCTTATGCATGCTCCAAAAATATTAAAGTGTATCACATGGACGTAAAATCAACTTTTCTAAATGGGGAACTTGAAGAAGTCTACATTGAACAACTAGAAGGATTTCAATTGTTAGAGAACGCATATTATGTGTGTAAATTAAAGAAGGCCTTGTATGGTCTAAAACAGGCTTCTAGAGCATGGTACTCTAGACTGGATAAATATCTACAACAGGCAGGGTTCAGAAAAGGAAGTGCATACACCAACCTCTACATCAAGGTAAGTCAATATAATATTTTATCAATTGAATTTTATGTTGATGATATTGTTTTTGGTAGTGTGATGACAGGTTAAGCCAGAAATTTGCAAAGGATATGCAAAATGAATTTGAAATGTCATTACTTGGAGAACTATCATTCTTTCTGGGACTTTAGATACGTCAAAACAACCAAGGAATGTTTATTTCTCAAAGTAGGTATATCAGAGAAATGGTAGAGAGGTT
>SNQJ01S0020357.1:22145-36164 GCA_010110895.2 Picea sitchensis | reverse complement strand
TGATAATAAAAGTGCCATCAGTATCTCAAAGAACCCGGTGATGCACTCCAAGACGAAGCATATTCCAATCAAGTATCAATTTCTATGGGAACAGGTTGCAGAAAAGAACATCAGAGTTGAGTATGTGGGCACAAAAGAACAAGTGGAAGACATCTTTACAAAACCACTTCCATGGGAAGTCTTTGAGTATATTTTCCAGAGACTCATAGTTATTTCTACTCCAAAATGAATGATTTTGAATGCTTATCTTACATGTCCTAGATGTACACAAGGAAGCACCATAAAGAGGACAATTCAGTTAGGGGGAGAAACCCCATATGGAAAGATACCTTTGTCATTGATGACAAAGGGGGAGATATTTATCAGATGCAGAGGACAAAGGCATGGTTCTAGGGGGAGAAATGGTCACAAAGATGAAGAAGACAGAGGCATGGATCCAGGGGGAGGATGAGTGATATGACTTCAGTTTTGCATGACATGATTTCAATATTTCATCAGAGTGTTTCCATCAATGCCAAAGGGGGATATTGTTGATTAAGGTTGGTTGTCATTGATGTCAACCCTTAAAGAAATTCTGGTAGCATAAAGGCTTGGGTAATGAACCCAAGTTTTTTTTATGTAAATATGACTCATTATTGTCTTGCCATGGTTGATAAGAAGTACAAATGGATGAAATCCAAAGTGGTCCCCTTATGGTGAAATCCCTCACGGAAAGATTCTTTACAGATTGAGTTATCCTAGAAGTATGGTTAGAGAACCCATTCTTAATTATGGAATAATGAGATGAAGGTCAGTGAATTTGTCAGTGAAAATATCCTAGATGGATAGTTCTTGTCATTGCATTTTTGGTGGTATGTGGAACGTTACATATGTCCTCACGGTTAGATATTTATGGCCATGTGAAGTTGGAGGACCCTCATGAGTCATCTAAAAGCCCCAAAAAGTCAAAGTGGTTGAAAAAGAAATTATTTAAATAATTAAATTAATGGAGAACTCCCTAAAATAAGGAAAGTGGGATGCTACATGAAAGTATAAATAAGAGGCAAGGCTCTCTCATTTAATCACACTTGAACATATTAAATATCTTTTTTTGTGTAAGGATTATTGCAAGTACTCATTGATACACCCAAAGTTACGAAAGTCCGAGGTAGTACAAAGGGTTGATGGTGAAAGTTTCATAATTATAGCGAATACAAAAAAAACCTAGTTTCTTAGGCATACACACGATGATAGTGTATTAGGGTGCGTACAGTACGCAGGATGACAATGTATTAAGGTGCATACATACACGAGATGGTAGTGTATTAGGGTGCGTACATGTTGGTAAATCCATGGAAACTTGAAGAGATGAAGATGCAGAGGTTCTAGATTATGAGAGCAAGCTCCCAAGAAGGTATACAGTGCTCAGATACATCAAATCTATCCATTGGTTTAAAAGGTATGTATTGTTTCTATGAATAGTGGATTTTGATGTATGCATGAGAAATGGTTATGGAGATTTGAGAATTCTTCCTAGATATACTAGTGGCTACATGGGATCTTCTACATAAGTTAGATCTAAAGAAATACAATGTTGGTATATTTATCATTGATACTTCTTGTTGAGGGACATCTTGTATTTCTTGGCATATGGCTAATGGTTTTTGTGGTACATGGTTGAGAGATTGTAATTATGAAGTGGTTGATGTATTGAGAGGCTAAATATATGAAAGGGTTTTATGACTATATCATGTGAGGGTTATTATAATTGTTCATGATTACATACACCTATATGGCACATGACTAGAGAGAGATATATATGATTTGGGTAAAGGTTATGTATGAGGATTCATGTACAGGGTACAGTTACAGTATGGATATAGTGACAAGTTACAAATCTATGTGAAAAAGTTACAGAGGGTCAGAAGTTTTCAAGAGAAAGAAAACCCTAGTTTTCAGAAGGCATACACAGGCTACACAATAGTTTTATCTCGTACATACTCAAGTTGCATAACAGATAGGGCACATATATACACATGATGCAACACTATAGGTCATGTAAATATTGCATTTTGTGGATACTTTTTCAATTCAGGTACAAATTGATTACATGGCAGTTGTACAGGTTGGATGCAGGTCAATGGTACAGATTGATAACATTGTACAGTGGTATATCTCATAGTGATAGTGTGAGAGTGGTTCCATATTTCTACTTCTATGTCAGAGTGGTTGGACGGGGCAAATATAGGTGGTTATAGCCACCTTCTGGTTGTAGCTGAAAAACCTAGGGGGTTGTAGCTTCCTTATGGTTATAGCTAGAGAATTGGGGAGTTGGATCTTCCCTCAGGTTGTAGCCTGAGAAACTAGGGGTTTGGAGCCTCCTTCCAGTTGCAGCTGGAAAACAAAGGAAGTTGGTGCTTCCAATGAATGTAATTCTTCAAGACATATAAGAAAAATCATTCTGTGGTTTTCTCCCGCTTTGCATTTTCCACATAAAACATTGGTGTACCGTGTATGTGTGTAATTGTTCATTTGTTCATTTCTTATTTACTCTACAGTTATTGGAGGATAATTCTACATTGATATTTTACTTGGATTATATGGTTAAAAATGATTCAATTGCTCTATTACTGATTCACCCCCCCTCTCAGTAATCCAACATATATATAAAACAAAAAATTAAGTATAATATATAATAAAAATTTAATTTGTATGTATCAATTAAATAATATAATAATATTATATCATTTATTGTGTGTATGAGAATATAAAATTTTCATTACTATTTTTAACTTCATCCTATAACTTTATATTAACCCAACTTACTTAGAAACTATCATTAATGAGACATGTATATGACACATCTAACTTAGTGTGACATGGCATATGATTAGTGTAACATGGCATATGATTTTACTATTTTAATATTTTCCTTAGAGGTCCATTTTAGATCTCAAATTTACTCTAATGCATAATGCACATGGATGCGCCCTCATTGATAATGTACGAATGAATGACACTGTTCTTAATCATGACTAGTTCAAGTTGGAAAACAATAGAAGGGGGAAGATGAGGCTCGATTTTGTCAATATCAAAGATGATCATTCTATCATTCAAAGAGTCAATCACACCCAATGCAAATACAAAAGCCTTCCATTGTGTAGTACAAATTTGAAGGAATTCTCAAAATGGCATAGTCGCAAAACAATGACTTAGATTATCAACTATACTGTAGTTATGGGTAGCCTCTACATGAAGGTTATGGACATTCTGATGTAAAGGAACCTTTTTCACCTTGGAGGGAAGATTGACAATAATTCAAGAAATCTACAAACATCCATTACTGGTGGGTGGAGGGTTATTTGAGATGGTGGGCGATGCTTCAAGGGGTATGCCATACTAGTAGGTTCGGGTTGAAATATTAATATCCACTAGGCTCGTGTACAAAATTGGAACGTACCATCTCCAGAAGGGTTATGATTGGGAGGTTGACTAGGAGAATGACTTCTAGCATGGATATGAATCTTTGTGTTAGAAAATGATTACAAAACACATATGGATACAACAAAAAAGGTGGGATGGGTTGGGGAAGAAGTTGAGGTTGCACTATGGGAGMTTTACCAGTTGAATCCTTTAATCAAAGAAACTCAAGTAGAAGTGGACATCGATGCATATAATGTCTATAAACACCACAAATAGAGAAATGATGATTAGTGCAATGTTGAAGTTTATTTCCATGTTTTAGTTGGAAATTATTATATTGACCCTAATTTGGAGAATTTTGATTGCCCACAATATTATTATTGGATTGGTGATTCTAGCTACCTTGATTCCTTTGATTCCGGCTTTGGTATTTATGTTTTCCCTTCCCCTTACTCTTCCTTTTGTTATTATTATTGGGATTTTGGTTTGGGATTTAGGGACATTTTGTCAAGCTTACACTTGACCTTGTAGAGGAGTTGTGGGTTGACCATCATTCACTGAAGGTTGAAGTGCTGTGACTAGAGGATTAGGAAAAGCATAATATGGGTTCATGGAAACTCTACTACAAGAGGAACTAGCATAAGCATGGCCATTCATGTGTTGATGTGTAGTGGGAACTAAATTAGACATGCTAGTTCCCACTTGAGACGTGGGATGAGATGGATCTAGTGGACGATTAGAGTAACTATAAGGCATCGTGGGACACCCTATATGAACTGGGGGTAAGAGTTACTAACTCCACCATATGGTTTACCATACACATTATTTTCAGGGGGATAGGAATATTGATTAGTTTTCAAAATAGGCCCAATAACACCAACAATTGCATGGGATGCCCCCACTACAACCAAGTCACCTGCAAGAGAATGAGGGGCATGGGGAAGAATGGTATAAAAATAAACTAATTAGGCATAGATCAAGTTATATTTTTTTACCTTTTCGATGGATTCCTCCTTAGTATTGGGCATGGTCATGGAAACATCTTTGAAAATGGGAATAAGAAAGAACTTAAATAACCAATCCATGAGGAATCAATTATTAATTTCAACCTTACACAAACCATGTCTCCTACACCATTCATGAATATGATATATGATATGGGTAGCAGTAGTATAATGGAAGTTGGTAAGGATTTAAATCCCTACATAATGGTGAACTGGAATTTGAAAAAAGGTTAAGAACACTTTGTAAATAGACTCAAAGGTACTATGAGTATTAGTAGATTGATCAGTATACCATTTGGTGGCCACACCTATGAGGTTGTGCTGAGAAAAATGAAGTCTAATAGAGTCATCTGTGATGTTATTAGACGAACACCAAAAGTGGAATTACATGTTATGATTGTAGAAGTCATCTCTGACAAAATATTGAAACTTAGGGATATTTGAAGGTTACTTAGTTGGAATGGCTATCCAAGTAGCATTATGTTGTGTAGGACCATTCATAAGTTTGTTTGAATATGAAAGATTCAAATCCACTATATAAGGTAAGGTAGGTTGGGTTCATTTGAGATTGATTTGGAGTTGGATTATTTGTCGCAATGATGGGAATTGGGGTTGTAGTCAACGTAGATGAAGGAAGACTAACTCCAAGAACACCCAAACTATATGTCCTCAAAGGGGATGAGGGTTATGAATCTGAAGAGGATGAAATTTCTAAATTCAAAGATAATGATTTGGTTGAAGGGATATGATTATCAACTCTAACTCATTGAATGGGAGATAAGATACAACCAAGAATTATTGAGGGAGACCTTGGAGTCTACGAGATAGTCTCCTTAGGGGTGAAAAGGTTCCTAGGTGTAAATATCTCTTAAAATATATGATTAATTTATCCATGAACTAAAGTCACAAAAGAAAACAATCAAGCAACAATATTATGTGCACATGTCTTGAAAAGAGTGGTTTTGTGTGTGTTTGTATCATAATATGGATGTCATAATTGAAGCTTTCATCCTAACAAAGAAAATACTCCAATATAAACTAAAAGCACTCAAACAAGATTAGATTATGACTCTTCTAGACCCTTTATTCAAAATGGTTGAACGAACCAACAAAAAAAGGGTATGAAAATTAGAAAGAGAGACTTCTAAACAACCACCACAAGAGGTGATGAAATCCACCATGGATATGAGTGAAGGTGTGAATTAGACTATTATAAATAGGAAATTTTAATGGCCCATAGAAATGTAACTCATGTTCCCTCCCTCTTGCAAGAACCACCCAAGTAGGAACATGGTAGAATGGTCACTAAGTTACCTTTCACATATACGCACAATAGGTTACCTTACCTTCAAGAAGAAATAAAAAATTTGGGGAATCATATATATTGAAAGAGATCAAAGTCTTAATCAAATCATCGGTCCCAATCTTGGCATTATCCAATTTGAAGAGTACCCTTGTTGCTAAAAAGATATTGATTTTATTTTATAGAAATGATTTTAAGTTACCTAATCAGTTAACCACTATGTTTCATATGTGAATGGTTGTGGTGAATTATTTGGATTCCTATCCCCACAACCCTAACTTAACTACGATCGTTTTTGGCCTCCAGTAGGAATTTAATGTGTTAAGAGGTTAATTTTAAGTTGAGATTGGGGTCATGAACCAGGCATATAATTAGGGAGTGAAGTGTGCGTACTTTTTGTGTAACCAAACTCAAAGAGAAATGTTGGAAATATAAATACTTACAATTAATGAGATTTGAAATAAAAATGTTAGCTCAAGATAAGACAAATACTATAATAAAAAAAACATTTTCTTTATCTTACTGAAATTTCTAATGATAAATGAGCAGTAACCAATCTAAATCAACAAGCAAAACTTCTATTTCAACCTATTTATGGACTAGAATTAAATAACTATGCAATTTCAAAATTAAAAGTGAGATTGAAGAAGTCAAATACTTAAAAACAAAGGAGGTTTTTTTTCTTTAACTTGACTAACTTTATTTGTAAAATAAAATGTCTCTTATAATAACAAGTGAAAAAGAGTTGAAAGATAAAATTGAAGTGAAGATAGCTTTAAAGAAGGCAAATGCCTCAAACATAAATAAAAAACTAAGGACAAGTACTAATGAAAAAATGAGGTTTTTTTTCATCCCAAGTTCTTGTGATTTAAAGAAAGTCTAAGTGAAATTAAAGAAAGTAAAGGTTCTGAAATTAGTATGATAAAACATAACTATGTAATGCAATAAAGAGAAACCATAAAAGAGGAAGGTACTATGTACCCTAGATGATCTTTTCTCTACTTAGAATTTTCCCCTAAAAATGCATTATAGTACAATACCGACAACCTATAAGCTCAAGAGGACCATATAGGAGCATTGTTTGAACCAAGAAAAAACCATCAAACTAAAAATAAAAATATGAGCACAATGTATAAAACTACCCCAAAAAGTGCAATGGTAGTGTAGAAAGATGCACTGAACAAGTGCAAAAAGCTGTACCAAAATTTGCACTTGACCAATGCAAAAACTGGTACCAAAACCTTCATTGCAAATGCATAAACAAGGGAAGAAAATGTGTTGGCCCTAAAATAGAAAGGCAAAGTTATTAATTCATAATTAAGGAAGAAATACAACTTTCCAACATGGTGACCTAGGTAAAATCAGAAAAATACATAAAAATAAAGAAACTCCAAAAACTAAAATGATGAGTAAAAGGTGTGAGTGGACAACAAACACACCTACAATTGGGGAAGAAGATATGGATCTTTTCCCCATTAGAGTCATCAATCTATTGGGTGGTATTTTTCAAAAGGGTGGAAAAATCCTGGTGAAGTTAATGGTTGTATATTAAGCCCCAAACAATGGTTTAAAAAGTTAAATAATAAATCTTAAGTCTATTTTGCATGCATCAAACCCTAAGTTATTCATGAGATAAAGAACCAAATCAATAAACTATTTAATAAACATAAACAAAAGAGATGAAATAATACAAAGAATCCATTACCATAATGAGAAGGAAAAAATATTAAATCTAATCGATGAGTTTGTTGAAGTTGAATGGACTCCAAAGCCCCTCCTTGGGATGAGTAATTGACTTCCTTGATTTTCTTGTGACTCCCTACATGGTTGGTGAGCAAGGTACATAGGATAGAAAATTACAATCAAGAGGAAGATATTCTCAAGATCATGGTGACATTTTAGCAAAATAGCCTTACTTGTGAGGATGGATGGATGGAGTGATCTCAAGTGATTTATTTATAGTAGAGTAGTGGCTAAACCCCCTTGATATGGTATTGATTTTTAGTGATTAAATATGATTAAATCAATATTAAAATAGAAAATAAAGTTTAGGATAATCCACATATAACTAGCCTCCCATCATACTAATTTGAGCACATTGATGGGAATTGGAAATAATCAAAATCGGTCATTTTAAGAGGCAACACAACTTTTCGGGGTAATATCTACACTGTCCACATGCATGTTTTTGGGTGTATATCTGCACTAGCCAAGTTTGGTCAATTGCAGGGTTTGATTGGACTATTTCTACCAAGTTTGAAGTCATGTGATGGTAGAAAAAAGGCTGGAAATGAAGGTTATGCATGCCACTAGTGACATATTTTTGTACGATTGTTGAAAATTACACAAGTGAGCCATTTTGATGTGATAAAATTATCAATTCCAATGTCTTTAAAAATTTTGTAATTCAATAAAATAAAGTTTAAATTGCAAATAAAGCAATGAACAATTATGGAAAAATATCAATCTCAAAGAATTAATTTGATGAAAAATTGATGAGAAAAAGAGAAACAAAACTTGGGGGAAATCTTCTTGTAACACCCCTAGTTTTGACCCCCCAAATAGTAAATGTATATGTGTACATGTTGAATGGACAAAATACAAACAATGTAATGTGTAAATGGAACATTGATAATAAAATACATCACATGTTGTAGATGGATAAGGAATAAAAACATGTGAGTCTATGATTCCATAAGAAGGGAAATAAAGGGGGCAAAGGAGAAATAATATTATTTTATTGTAAGACTAAATCCTTAAACCTTCACTTTATTAAACCTTGAATTTATGTTTTTTCTAAGTCTTTGGACCTTGAAATTAGTGGGAAAGAGAGATACATGGGATTCTTAGGAATAAACATGGCTAAGCATTAGCATGCAAATATATCCCATGACTTTGGACATACAAATGGGAATTTTTGAGATTCAATATTCCTAGAGTTTTTTTCTCTATTGGGAGTTTTTTTCTCTAAGCCAAATATTCCATGGGGTGGATGTGATAAAAATATGGAAAGTTACTACCATGAAACCATGAAAAAAATATAATTGTGTAGGAGAAATTGTGGTCATGAAGTAAAATTAATTACAACTGAGAATCCATGTAGTCTCCAATAGTGATACTTCCTAGCCAACCTATGTTAGAGTTTGGGAGGGAAGTAGGATAACCCTGGGGACTGCATGGAAAAGAAGGGGATCCCATTCCTTGGGTTGTGTGGGATGATGGAGAAAGTGAGATGGTGGATTAGAATTGTTGTAAGAGTTTACAGATTGGGACATATGAAAAATTGCGTTGTGTGAGAGTATTAAAGACAACCATAGGTGATTTCGTCCTTGTGGACTCGTAGCTTCAGCTCGAGGGTGGCCCTGTTGCAGAAAAATTAAGTAAAAAAGAGAACCTATGGTTAGGTGGAACTTCGTTCATCTACAACTAGTTGTTGGTTATTCTCCAAAAAAATAAGTTCTTATGGTTTATCTATGGATATGTTGAAGTAATGTTGTTTATATTATGAATCAAATTAGTTTCTAGTTTTTTCAATTATGTCTACATGTTAGGATTACATTTATAACTATGAATGATATTAATTATGTTTACAGAAGTCTGCATGGTTATGATTCCATGCATTAATTAATTAATAATAGAACGTTGAGGGAAGGTATCAGAGCTATAAAATGTGGATTTAAATCTAATTAGATGGCTAAGTACATTACATAATAGTATTAGAGATAGAATATTATGGAAATTTGTGATTTTAAGAAGTACCCCATATCTTCAATAGTGACAAAGGGTGATGTATATGTTACATAAAGGTATCAAAGCTACTAGTTATAGAACTAGCACTGTATAGGCCAGAAACCAACATGTATATTGGAATAAATTATTGTTTGCAAACTAAGTGTTTGATAAAATGTTTTGTAGTATTCCAGATATATAATAGTACGCAGAACATAAATATTTTAGATAGACATAGCAGAAAAACAATGTTATAACCAAAACAATACCAAAATAATACCAGAATAACACCATAAAGAGCACCTTGATTAATGATAATAATGTTTACTCTCCTCTTCGAGGGGGAAACCTCCAGCAGAGCAGAGCTCTATTACAAAAATATCTAAGACAAAACTTGTCATACCCTCTACTCCTATTTATACTAAATCAATCTATCCAAAAGAACAATCTAGAGGAAGATCCTTCTAGAAATAGAAGCTTCTATTAGGTCTTCTTACATTTGACTTATTCTTCCTTATTTCTAGGCCTTATTAATATTGGCCTTTATTAAATGGAAATATATTATTTTAGCTACATGAGAGGTTAGGGAGATTAGGTCCCTAACATTTCCTCCCCCTTAAAAGAAACCTTGTCCTCAAGGCTTGAGATGAGGAAATTACTGCAAAATGGTAGCGGGTTCCCAAGTGGCATTTGTTGGAGTTGTATATTTCCACTGGACCAACACTTCCTTCATGGTGCATTAACGTAGACGATTCTCATGCTATTCCAAAACAGCTTGTGGCTGCAACAAGATGGAGCCTTCTTCATCCAACTCAGGAAGGATGGTTTGAGTTTGGAACTTAGTTCCAATCACCTTCTTTAAGCAGGAGACATGAAAAACAAGATGGAGCTTAGAATGAATGGGTAAAGCTAACTGATAGGCCACCTGCCCCACAAGCTTGAGAACAATACAAGGACCATAAAATTTGGGTGCCAATTTCTAAAAATGGTGAGCCTTGAGCGGGGTTTGCTTATAAGGTTGCAGTCAAAGAAACGCCTGGTCTCCTTCAGCAAATTGATGTTCAAAGCGACCTTGATATGCCTATTTCTTCATGCGATTCTGGTCCATGACCAAATTCTCTTTGAGGGTACGAAGAATATCCTCTTGAACTGTAAGTGTTTGGTCAACCGCCTGTACCTTCGAGACACCTAACAGGTATGAGAGAATTGAAGGTGGATTTTGTCCATATACTGCTTCAAAAGGAGTCATGTGGGTAGTTGTATGGTAAGAAGTGTTGTACCTCCATTCAACTAGTGGTAACCATTGATCCCACTAATTTTTCCTTTTTGATGCAAAACACCTCAAATATGTTTTCAAACACTTGTTGATGACTTCATTTTGACCATCAAAATGGGGATGATAAGATTTGATGAGATGCAATTGGGTTCCCTGTAGCCTGAATAGTTCTTGCCAAAAATTGCTAGTGAAAGTGGGGTCTCAATCATAAAAAATAAAATGAAGCATGCCATGAAGCTTGAAGACCTGATCCATCAAAAGTTGAGCCACAATGGAGGCAGTAAATGGGTGTGTAAGAGGACAAAAATGAGCATACTTGGAAAGATGATCAATGACCACCATGATGACTGATTTATTTCGCAATTTAGGTAAGCCCACAATAAAATCCATAGAGATATCCTTCCAAATAACAGGTGGAATCGGAAGCAGTTGTAGTGTGCTAGGAGCTTTGACTGTTTCTCCTTTGCTGCATTGAAAAACATCACATTTGAACAAAAAATCATGAACGTCCTGTTTCATACAATCCCATAAAAAATAACATTTGACCCAGTCATGGGTTTTGGTAAACCTTGAGTGCCTAGTTGTCGGTGTAGAATGAAGCTCAGAAAATACTGTGGATTTAAGTTGTGACTGTTTACTTAAATACAAATGGATTTTGTAGCAAATATCATCATTGTGCCAAGAGTACCCTAGGGAAACTAGAGAATTGGCCTGCAATTGTTGGATCATATGTGAAGTTTTGGGATCTTGTAGCCATTCCTGGCGAACAGGTTGGAGCCAATCTGGTACAATGAAGGAGAGGAAAAAAAGGGACCATTTTGTTGGCATATTTTATAGGAAGAGTGTGCTTTTCATTGATGGCAAGAACGACAACGATGATGGAAAACATGAAAATCATAAGCTTAGGAGGAGGAGCGAATAGTAAACAGAGATCAAAGCTCAGACTCAAAAACGTAAAATCAGGAGGAGGAGCGAATAGTATGCAGAGATCAAATCTCAGAAGGAAAAGCGTAAGCTCAGGGTGAAAAGCCTCAAAAACCATCCGATTAAGAAATTGACGATGTTGATCGTCTCATATAATAAATGTCGATCATATGAGTGACCATGGACTTGGGGATTGTTGGAGGATTGTGACTGTCAGATCTGCAAGCCAGATCAACGGCAGGGATGAATTGCGGGGAGCGAAAGAAGAATTAAACATCTCACTAATTCCAATCTCACAATTGTTCTAGATCATCAGATCTCATAGACTCAGATATTGACAATTGTGGTTGATCCAACAAGAAATTAGATTAAGTTGGATTGAGTTGTGACCGTCGGATGCACAATCTCCAGATCAACGACATAGATAGATTGCGGAGATCAGAAGGAGAATTAAATATTGCACTAGTTCCAATCCCACAATTAGTCAGAACCATTAGATATTATAGCCTCGAAGATCAACGATTATGGTGGACTCACCAATGATGCACAACTTCAAATTGCGAAGTTTTGGTGACGAGTTAAATCACTTGCAAGTTGTGGTTCTGCAACCATCCTCGATCGTTGATCCTCTTCGAGAATATTCACAACCATCGAATCACTTTAAGTGGAAGGATAGGATAAGAAGGGATAAAGGGTTGAGAATTTGATTATCCGAATACCCTTCATTCGTCGGATCAAACCCAAATTCCTGTCAGCTGTCAGATCATTTTAAGGTGGAAGGATAAGATAAGTGAGGTAAAATATCTGATATCTCATTTATGCAAATTTTCGTTAGCCGTTGGATCATTCTAAGTGGAATGACATGATAAGATAGAAGAGCTGAATCACAGACAGATTGAGCCATAGATCCAAGATAATGATCGACGAACAACATTTAGTTTGGGTATAAAGATGCAAGGAGGTTAAGCTCTGGAAAAATCTCACTTTAGATTTTTCAGTTTGAGATTTGAAAAACCCGAAGCCTGGAGAGCTGGAAATCCAAAATGAATAAGGACCATCGGATTTGGAGATCATATGATGACCGTTAGATCAGGGAGATCTAAGTCAACAGATTACGTCAGCAAACCTCATTTGCAAGGACATGTGGCAGACCACATCAACAAAGGACATATGGGAGATCACGTCAACAAACCACATCAACAAGGATATGTGGCAGACCATGTCAGGAGACCACATCAGCAAGGACGTGTGGCATACCATGTCAGTAGACCGCATCAACAAGGACACGAGTTGTCTGATCTGAAAGATCACTTTGGGTGTATTCTCAACCATTGATCATAGTACAATGGAAGGATAGTGTAAGTTTGAAAAGTTGAAATCTTGAAGTTCCAAAGGGAAAAGCTCCAACAACCGTCCATATCAATGTTTGATTAAGTCCTAGCCGTCATATTGAACAATGAAAGGATGAGTGTAATGTTCAAATCTGACCATTTATTTGTTTTCATGAAATAAATCATCTGATATGGTTGAAAGGTCAAATATCCGAAGGAGCTGAGGACCGTTGATATATAGGAGGACACACATCAACAGATTGTGTACTCCATATTGGAACACTCCAGGAAAAAGAAAAGGAAGGAATAAAGTTGAGAATTGNATGTCAGTAGACCGCATCAACAAGGACACGAGTTGTCTGATCTGAAAGATCACTTTGGGTGTATTCTCAACCATTGATCATAGTACAATGGAAGGATAGTGTAAGTTTGAAAAGTTGAAATCTTGAAGTTCCAAAGGGAAAAGTTCCAACAACCGTCCATAGCAATGTTTGATTAAGTCCTAGCCGTCATATTGAACAATGAAAGGATGAGTGTAATGTTCAAATCTGACCATTTATTTGTTTTCGTGAAATAAATCATCTGATATGGTTGAAAGGTCAAATATCCGAAGGAGCTGAGGACCGTTGATCTGTAGGAGGACACACATCAATAGATTGTGTACTCCATATTGGAACACTCCAGGAAAAAGAAAAGGAAGGAATAAATTTGAGAATTGAGACTCTCAAACCCCGAATACTTGAAGGGATTGTGATAGTCTGATTTGAGAACACCACATGTCGATAGATCGTGAATTCCGAGTGGAAGCACCATGGTGAAAGTGGAGTTTGAGAATAGAGACTCTCGAAGCTTGAAAGGAAAAATTGATCTCGTCCATCGGTTTGGAGGGCCACATGTCACTTGGTCGTTAATACCAAGGATCACACATGGATAGAGGAAAGAAGGTGGGAAAGGAAGATTGATCGAAGTCATTGATCAGAGGAATCTGTCAGAGACCGAGAGATCGAAGATCATGCTCGATTGTGGGGCTAGAACATGCTCGGGTATTAA
>SNQJ01S0020357.1:0-22135 GCA_010110895.2 Picea sitchensis | reverse complement strand
AAATAAAATAGAGGATATCCTGAAACAATAGTTATCAGAAAAGAAGGCAAGATGTGAAGCCTTGGAAGAAGAGGTAGTAAAAACCATAAAAGAGATGGAGAAGTTTAAAGCATTGTATCTCCAAAATCTCCCAAGAATTAAAGCCTTAGCAGAACTAAATGACATTCTGAGAAAACATAGATCTCCTTTGTTGAAGACTGGTTTAGGCTATGTAAGTGGTTCAAGCAGTGAACAACCAGAAAGTAAAGAGTCAGTAAAGATGATCAAATTCCAAGTCAGCAGACAATCATACCATGAGAGTACTCTGCCACCAAAATCTAATAAAGACAAGATGATCCCTGATAAAAAACAAAGATATCAGAAGATGGAGCAACAAATTCCAAGAAGAATTCTATCCTTCAGGTACCAAAATTTCTTCCATGGTTACTGCTTTTTCTGCTCTAATTTTGGTCATAAGATTGCAAATTGTCAAATTAAGTTTAGAGACATGCAACCGAGGAGATCAAGAAACAAACAATCTTTGCAACATAGAACTAAACAACCAATGAGTAGAAAAAGCTTCACCAATAATTTTGACCTTTTGAACATTGAGCTCGAATGTTATAATTGTCAAAACTTCAGCCACAAAGCTGCAAACTTCAATATGAAGAATTACAAAGCAGATCCAAGGATAAAACCCTTAGCTAGAAAATCTAGCACATGGAAAAAGAAAGATAGTGAAAACTGTGGTATAGTACTTTCAACTCAAAAACAAAAAGACCCATGGTATATAGACAATGGATGTTCCAAGCACATGACTTGAGACAAGGATAAGTTTATGTCTATAAGTAAAAGAAAAATAGGAAATGTGACCTTTGGAAATGATGAACCAAGTAAAATCAAGGGTAAAGGGATGGTGAGTTTAAGTAATGGCAAAGGAAAATCCGAGGATATTCTGTTGGTAGATGGACTGAAACATAATTTTCTCAGTGTAAGTCAAATGTGTGACAAAGGATGTGAAGTGGTGTTCACTTCCAAATATTGTAAGATAAAGTTTGTAAACTCAGGACAAGTGGTGGCTAAAGGAATAAGGACAGATAATAATGTATATGTGCTGAAAGAAGATAGAGAAGAGTGTCATCTAAGAAAACATGATGAAAGCTGGTGATGGCATATGAGACTTGGACATCTAAACTTTTACCACTTAATCAAGCTCAAAAATATTGAGGTAGTAAAAGATCTTCCAAGAATATCAAATCCACAAGATTCTATGTGTAAACCCTGCCAATTAGGAAAGCTAACGAGGATACAATTTAAATCCAATATCTCTACTTCAACAGAGAAACCACTCCAATTAGTTCATGTGGATTTATGTGGACCATCAAGACAGGAAGGCATAGGGAAGGAAAACTACTTCATGTTGATCACTGATGATTACTCCAGACTCCCTTGGGTTTCTTTTCTCAAAGAAAAAGCTGAAGAATTTGAGAAATTTAGAATATTTAAGGCTTTAATTGAGAATCAAACAGACAATAGATTAAAGGCTGTAAGATCAGATATAGGAGGATAATTTATGTCAAGTGATTTCAAGGAATTCTGTGATAAACATGGGATTAAGAGAGAATACACAATCCCAAGAACTCCACAAAAAAATGGAGTAGTTGAGAGGAAAAATAGAACAGTTCAACAAATGGCTAGGTCAATGATGAATGAGAAGAACATTGGTCAAACCTACTGGGTAGAAGCAATACACACAACAATTCATATTATTAACAAATCTCACCTCAGACCACACAATGACAAGACACCTTATGAACTGTGGTATGGAATACCTACTTCAATCAAACACTTCAAAGTCTTTGGGAGTAAGTGCTACATAAAGAATAATAATGAAAACCTTGGCAAGTATGATGATAGGGATGATGAAGTCATTTTCTTAGGGTATGCTACAAACAATAAAGGATACAGATGCTATAATAAGAGGCTGCATAAATTGGTCGATTGCACTGATATAAAATTTGATGAAGGAGTCCCAGTAAGAGAGGTGAGCAATATTGAATCAACAACAGAGGATATAGTTGAAGTTGAATATGAACATGTCCAAGAATCAGAAAAAGAAGACTCTGAGTCAGATGAAGATACAAATACTCAGGTAGACTCAAATCAGTAGACGACATCAAATCCTTCCTCCATAATTACTCAAAAGAATCATCCCGCAAGTCAGATAATTGGTGAGAAAGACAAAGGTGTACAAACCAGGAGAAGGATAATCAAAAACACTGAGCAATCACATATAGCCTTCATATCCATGGTGGAACCCAAGAAATTTGATGAAGCCAGTAAATATGTAAATTTGTTAAAATCAATGAATGAGGAACTGGATCAGATTGAGAAGAACAATACTTGGGAGCTTGTTCCTAGACCCACAGATAAGAATGTAATTGGCTCCAAATGGGTGTTTAAGAACAAAATGAATGAACAAGGACAAATTGTTGGGAATAAATCCAGATTGGTATGTAAGGGGTATGCACAATTTGAAGGACATGATTTTGATGAAACCTTTGCGCCAGTGGCAAGATTGGAAGCCATCAGAATGTTTCTTTCCTATGCCTGTCATAAGAACTTTAAAGTATATCAGATGAATGTTAAGTCAACATTTCTTAATGGAGATCTAGAAGAAGATGTATATGTGGAGAAACCTGAAGGATTTTCACTGATAGATAATCCTGACTATGTCTGCAAGTTGAAAAAGGCATTATATGGACTGAAACATGCACCACAAGCCTGATATCATAGACTGGAAAAATTTCTACAAGACAAAGGGTTCAAGAAAGGTATTGTTGACAATAATCTATACATTAAGTCTGAAGGTGATGATTTATCAGTTTTTTTGGTTTATGTAGATGACATTATTTTTGGATGCACTAATGACCCTTCAATTTAGTGGTTTTCTAATTCAATGCATTCTGAGTTTGAGATGTCCATGATATGAGAAGTGTCATATTTTCTTGGTTTACAAATCAATCAGAGTTCTACAGGGATATTTATCTCTCAAGAAAAATATTTGAAAGAGATGTTAGAGAGGTTTCAGATGGAAGATTCCTCTCCTGTTAGTACACCTATGGTGGTTGTTTGCAAGCTTAGTAAAGATGATATTTCACCTGATGTCGATCAAATAACATATCGATCAATGATAGGCAGTCTTTTGTACATCACAACATCTCGTCCTGATATAATGAAAGCTGTTGGAATGGTAGGTCAGTATCAGTCTTCTCCTAAACAAAGTCATTTAGTAGTTGTCAAGAGGATATTCAAATATTTGAAGGGTACAATGACTTATGGTCTTTGGTATCCTAGAAATCAGAATTGATAATTAACTGCATATTCATATGCTGATTGGGAAAACTGTTTGGATGAGAGAAAGAGCACCAGTGGAGGTGCATTCTTCTTAGGTGATTCGTTAGTAGCATAGATTAGTAAGAAGCATGGATCTATTCAATTATAAACTACCGAGGTAGAGTACATTGTTGTTGATACTTGCTACACTCAGATCTTATGGATGATACAAACTCTTGCATATTTGAAGGTAACTTATACTGATCCCATTGCACTTCACTGTGATAACACCAGTTCCATTAGTGTCTCGATGAATCCTGTTCTCCATTCAAAGACAAAGCATATACCAATAAAGTATCATTTTCTCAAAGAGTAGGTTACAAAGAGAGTTGTTCAGCTGAATTATATTCCGTCAACAAAATAAATTGCAGACATATTTACTAAACTGCTAGCCAAGACACCATTTGAATATCTCCGTCAGAAGCTGGGTGTCATACCTTCTCTCACCTAATAGAGTCCATCCTGTCAGGGGGAGTATGTTTTGGTTGAATATATGATACCTCCAAAAAGTACTACAACAACTTAGGGGGATCATGTTTTATTTGACATTGCTGTCAAAGGGGGAGAAAAGGAGTGGTCTAGATGCTACAGTTGGAGATCTAAGCAGCCTTTCAGGGTTTCCATCAATGCCAAAGGCGAAGATTGTTGGCATATTTTACAGGAAGAGTGTGCTTGTCATTGATGTTAAGAATAGTAGCAACGATGGAAAATAGGAAAAACATAAGCTTAGGAGGAGGAGCGAAAAATAAGTAGAGATCAAAGATCAGAATAAAAAAGGTAAACTCAGGAGGAGGAGCGAACAATATGTAGAGATCAAAGCTCGAAAGGAAAAGTGTAGGATTAGGGTGAGAAACCTCAACAACCATCCAATCAAGAAATTGATGGTGTTGATTGTCTCATATAAAGGACGTCCGTCATATAAGTGACCGTGGGCTTGAGGACCGTTGGAGGATTGTGACCATCGAATATGCAAGCCAAATCAATGACAGGGATGAATTGTGGGGAGCGAAAGAAGAATTAAACATATCGCTAGTTCCAATCCTGTAATTGGTCTAGATCATCATATCTCATAGACTCAGATATTGACAAGTGTGGTTGATACAACAAACAATTATATTAAGTCAGATTGAGTTGTGACCGTCGAATGCGCAATTTCCAGATCAACGACAGGGATAGATTGCAAAGATCGAAAGGAGAATTAAATATCGCACTAGTTCCAATCCCGCAATTAGTCAGGACTGTCAGATATTATAGCCTCAAAGATCGACGATTGTGGTTGACTCACCAATGATGCACAACTTCAAATTGTGGAGTTTTGGTGACAAGTTAAATCACTTGCAAGTTGTGGTTCCGCAACCATCCTTGATTGTTGATCCTCTTCGAGAATATTCACAACTGTCGGATCACTTTAAGTAGAACGATAGGATAAGTAGGGCTAAAGGGTTGAGAATTTGATTATCTGAATACCCATCAGCTGTCGGATCAAACCGAATTCCCGTCAGCCGTCAGATCCTTTTAAAGTGGAAGGATAGGATAAACGAGGTAAAAGATATGAGATTTCATTTATGCGAATTTTCGTCAGCCGTTGGATCATTCTAAGTGGAAGGATAAGATACAATAGAAGAGATGCATCACAAACAGATCGAACCATTGATCCAAGATCATGATCGACGAACAACATTTAGTTTGGGTATAAATATGCGAGGAGGTTAAGCTCTAGAAAAATATCACTTCAGATTTTTTAGTTTGAGATTTGAAAAACCCGAAGCCCGGAGAGTTGGAAATGCGAAATGAATAAGGCCCATCAGATCTGGAGAACATACAATGATTGTAATATTAGGGAGATCTAAGTCAGTAGATTATGTCAGCAAACCTCATCCACAAGGACATGTGGTAGACCACGTTAGCAAAGGACATATGGGAGATCACGTCAACAAGGATATGTGGTAGACCATGTCAGCAGACCACAGCAGCAAGGACATGTGGCAAACCATGTCAGCAAGGACATGAGTCGTCCGATCTGAAAGATCACTTCGGGTGTATTCTCAACCGTTGATCATAGTACAGTGGAAGGATAGTGTAAGCTTAAAAAGTTGAAGTCCCAAATTTCCGAAGAGAGAAGTTTTGACAACCATCCATCTCAATGTTTGATTAAGTCATAGTCGTCAGATTGAACAATGAAAGGATGAGTGTAAAGATCAAATTTCACCATTGGTTTGTTTCCATGAAATAAACCGTCCGATCTTGTTGAAAGGTCAAATACCCAAAGGAGCTGAGGACCATTGATATGTAGGAGGACACATGTCAATAAATTATGTACTCTGGATTGGAACACTCCAGGAAAAAGGAAAGGAAGGAATAAAGCTGAGAGTTGAGACTCCCGAACACTGAATACCCGAAGGGATTGTGACTGTCTAATTTGAGAATAACACGTGTCGATAGATCGTGAATTCTAGGTGGAAGCACTGTGGTGAAAGTAGAGTTTGAGAATCGAGACTCCTGAAGCCCAAAAGGTGAAATTGATCTCATCCGTCAGTTTGGAGGGCCACATGTCACTTGGTCGTTAAGACTAAGGATCACACATGGATGGAGGAAAGAATGCAGGAAAGGAAGATTGATCGAAGCCGTTGATCAAAGGAATTTGTTAGAGACCGCGATATTGACTATCATGCTCGATTGTGGGGCTAGAACATGCTCGGGTCTTAATTTTTCGTAAGTGGGCCGCAATCAAAACCATGGTATCGCCAAAGGCATACATGGAGCTCTGTAGTGAATTGTGGGGTGAAAAGTGGGTTTCCCTCAAAATTATTATGGACGCACCCACAATCATGTGGTCACATGAAGCTCATCTGACGCAGACCTCCCCGACCCTCGGGCCGAAGTCGGCTCACAAAATCGTTCTTTACCTTCTTTGAGCCGGATCAACTCTTTCGATTCCTTGCTGGAATCTCAATTCGATCGATCCACAGGTCCTTTCAAAAGCTCCCCTGCATGAACAACACTAGGTGCGAGCTCCTCCCTTTCGTGTGACCACAGTGCTATGACCAAGGCCCAATTCCAAAGGCGCTTGTCACAACTCACCACTCGCGAGTTCGTGAGTTGAGGCTCTGACTCTCTCTTTCCAATCTCGCGATACTTGAAATTGCAAAATGGGTATAGCTCCTCTTTTGTCAGTGCCTTCCGCGCGTGACCACCGACTAAGCTTAACACTAGCTCCTCTTGCTACTCGCTGCTTCATGAGTTCAAAAGTTGACCTCTCGTTCCTTCCTTGTGAGATCCTCCGAGACTTGAAAGTCAGTGAAGGTTGACCTTCCTGTCGCACTCCTTGCAACTCACCACTTCATGAGTTGTATCATCCAACCTTGGCACCTTCCCTTCACGAACACTCGAGAGGTGATGTTAGCTTTCCCTCTTGCGTTCTCTCTACTCGCCACTTCACAAGTTTTAATGTCGTGCTCCCATGCTCTTATCTCACGAATCCCCGAGACGCAAGAAGTAAATGGAGTGTTGACCTCCTTTCCTTCTGGCGATGTGTGTCCACCTGCCAATCACATGGGACCCACCTTATGGCTCTACCACATGCCCACACTCGTGCCTCGACTTTTGGCACTTCACAACTTCTGAATTCGAGATGAGGTCCTCTCAACCTCCGAATACACTAAATGCATGATGAGGCTCTGATCCAACGGTCCTCCCTTGACTCGGATCCAACGGCTGTCTCCGCTCCTCATGACTTCGCGACTTTGTGACTTGGAGCACCCAACTCTTGGGCCCTCACCCTACAAACTTTCGAGTTCGCGAGACCCAAATCCTGGATCTCTTCGGCACTTCGCTGACTCCACAATTGCTGCCACCTGTCCTCCTCAGATGGACATCTGTGATTCTCTTGTGACTTCCCACTCATGACTTGGAGCACCCAAATCCTTGGTTCTCACCTTGTGAACCTCCGAGTTCATGAGATTCCTAGATCTCTACCACCTATCCTCCTCAAATGGATGGTCCCCGATCTTCTCGCAACTTCACCACTCATGAAGTCAAGGAATTCCTTCTCTGACCTCTGATGTCGGAATCCCCGATAGAGTGGAACTCATGACACGCGTCCTCTCTCAGATGAATGGTTCAAATCTAATCTCGTCTCTTCAGGACTTCTAATGTCCAGTGTCTGGACTTTCGTCCTTCGGACTCCCGAACTCCCGAATTCTGATATCCCGATATCCAACCTTTTCAGGTCTTCACTTCTACTGCT
The DNA here is from genome assembly GCA_010110895.2 of Picea sitchensis. Classification (NCBI taxonomy): domain Eukaryota; kingdom Viridiplantae; phylum Streptophyta; class Pinopsida; order Pinales; family Pinaceae; genus Picea; species Picea sitchensis. Next base: position 14,514 of record SNQJ01S0020357.1, on the reverse strand, counting down.
CTATGCATGAGGGTTTAAACCTCGTGTAGCTCTTGACAGATCCAACAACTGTCAGGTTCTTCACTCAATATCTAACGGTTCAGATCATCTTCCCTGTGCGATTCTCCTCCTGCTTTCTGGACGTAGGTAAACTCCAACGGTCCAGATCTTCTTACTGGATCCGATGACAGCTGTACTCCTCTTGAGCTTTGGCGCTTTCTTTCGGCACTTGGCAGAATTCCAAGTGTCCAAAGGCCTTGACCTTTGTTTTGTTTCCTCTGCAAGCTCCATGACTTGAGTCCTCACCTGTGCGTATAAAAATGCTTCTTCTCCCAAGTTTATCCTTCTCTGAAACCTTCAAAAGGTTCCCGACTTCTGCTCTTCTACAGAGTCTTTGCACACACAACACTATCTCTTATGATATTTTTAGATACTCAGTCCTCTTAAGGAACCTGGTCCTTTTTCCCTTTCTCCCTCAGATAGAGAATTCAGATGCCCTCCTAGCTATCCTTTACTCAAGCAACCTCTTGCTAAGTGTTTCATGGTGTTCAACAACCCTGCAAAGATCCTTCAGTGGGCTCTTCTTCAATCTCTAAACTCAAAGAGTTCTTTCTTCTTATGTCTATCTGCACACTGACTCAATGCCCTCCTGGCAGAGTTATACAGAACTCCTTAGAGCTTCTGTCTTCTTCTGAACTCACAACAGAGTTCTTCTCCTATGCACTCCTTGCACCGGCTCAATGCATGCCTGACAGAGCTTTACAAAACTCAAAGAGAGTTTCTGTCTACAACTATGTTCTTCTCCACAACCTTTCCTCCAGAGGTGTTCAACAACCTCATAGGTCTTCCTTGAGTTGATGATTTCAGCTACTGTGCCTGTCTGGCACGTCTTTTTCTGAATCTGTAGAGTTCAGAAGTGCTTCTGTGCACTGGTATTCAGAGACCGTAGTACTCTGTCACACCCTCCTGGCATGAAACCACAAAGAACCTCTCAAGCCTGAAAAATCAAAACAACTCCTGCAAATTCCTAAACATACAATCACAGCATATGAAGAACACATCCAGACATTCATTCAACACAGGAAATATGCAGGAAAAACTGCTCTGGTTTGTATTAATAAAAATGCCTCTTTTTTACAAGGTGTTCTCGAGCTTAGACTTTAACAGAGTCTCAGATCTTTCTCTTCTTCTCTCTCAACTTACTCTAACTTCCTTCCCTTTTTCACAAAATGAGATCGAAATTGATCTTTTACAAGAGGGGGCTCTTCGAGCTCTTCCCTCCAATCTACCTACCCTATTCAATTACATTGAATGGGCTGTCTAGTCCAGAATCTGGATCTAGATCTCAACCTTATAGACATTAAAGGCCTACCTACTCTAATTCCTTCACAAAGGCATGACTTCACAACTCAACAACCTAAAACATTAAATTACATTCAATTTCAAAATTGAAGACGAGGGCTGTGCCTCTCTTCAGCCTTGAGTGCATGCRCTGACGCRGCTGGATGGCTGACGTGGAGAGATKCTCCTGCATCATCATCRCCCAAGGTCATATTGAAGAAAAAGGGATCTAGCACTGGCTAGACCAATAATGCGAAGTGCCTTTCAAATAGGCGTATGGTCACTACCGGTGGTCACATGAAGGAAGGGGCTTAGAAGCCAAAGAAGCCATAATTTACTGGCTATAACTGACAGAAAAGACAAAGAATTGCGACTGCTAGAGAAGCCAAATAAGATTTGGATAACTGCCACTGATGATGAATAGATGTAGTATAACCACCAGGGAAGATGAAGTGTTCGCATGATGATCAGGGAGAGGACTCAACGTAGAGAGCATAGTGTGATTTTTTGGAGGTGATGCATCTGTGTAGGAGGTGATGCACTGCACGATCTGAAGGGAAGATCATAGAATCAATGAAAAGGATGAAGAGGAAACACAAAGCATAAAAGGAAGAAGAGAAGATGAACAAGCATGCGCAAGAAGATGAGAGTAGCAGGAACACACTAATGCAGGGAGTAGAGTAGTGTAGCAAAATATTGATGAGACAGGGAGTTGTAGCTTCCATCTGGTTGCAGCCAGAAAAACTAGGGTGGTAGGGTGGTGTAAGGGAGAACCATTGTTCTCTATTATACAGGTTGGTGCTTGTGTGATTGGAAGTTGGTGCTTCCATCCAGTTGGTGCTAGAACACTCAAGGAGTTGGTGCTTCCTTCTAGTGGGTGCTAGAGAAACCAGAGGGTTGGTGCTCTCAACATGTTGCAGCTTGTTAAAGAAGAGGTTGTAGCCGCATTTTGAGTTGGTGCTCAAAGACAGATGATGTACAGAAAATAAAATACTGCCTATCATTCGAAGAAGAAGAGGTTTTCTCCCTTTATTGGTTTACTCATGAATATCTGTCTCTGTGTATATCATATATGTGATTGATGTTTACTATTTATGCTGTTCATGACTTGCATAATCTTGATGATCACTTGGAGAAGATTAATAATAGTTTAATAGGCATAAAATTGTTTAGTCACAGTAACAACTAATTCACCCCCCCCTCAGTTGTCTTAGTGTTTCCAACATGTTTATCTTCATATTTTCTTGAAAGTGCATCAACAACCACATTGTAGGAGTTGTTTGTCTTTTTTTGTCCATTGAATTGAAGGTATCGAGTGGTGTTGAAGAGTTTGGATATCAAGCTCAAATTGGAGAAACGAGGACAAACATCGGAATAAGGTGCATCACACTTTCTTCCTTCTCCTTATATTTATGATTAGTTAGTTATATTCAAAGGAGTTTTAGTGTCCAATGTTAGCATGTTTTCTGTCTTGGAATAGGGGTCTAGAATCCAAGAGGAGTTTCACCTGTCTGCAGGGGTATTTTCCTACAACAGAAATTGGCAACTCCATTGGGGATCAACATTTATTTGTATTTCCTTGGATTTTCCCTGCCCTTTGACCACATTTTATATCATATTTACTTTTTTTTCATGATTCATTACCTTTCTCCCATCTTCACTAGCATTTTCACCAATTTCTGTGAATTTTGGGTGAGTTTTTTTTTAATTTTTGGGCTCTGTTTTTAATTTTTGGGAAGGGTAGTGCTCCCTTGGAGTGCATATCAGAGCGTGGATATCTGATCAGTGCCCCTCTACATTTATTTATAGAGCGCTATAGCACACTGTTCGCTTGATTTAGAGAGCGCTAGTCTCTTTCTTGGAGGTTTTCTGCCTTCTTCTGCTCAGATTTTTGTAGTTTGTTTTGCAAAAGTCTTTGTCCAGACTCTGTATGTTGGTTTGTGAAGTTGTTTAGGTTGAGATTTGGTACTTATCACTTCCTATTGTCTTTATTGGAGCTTGAAACTTTTTTAGAATTGTGAAATTTCCCTTTCTAGCTGCTTGTTTTGTCGAGACACTTTGAGTATTTTCTCTTTCTCCCTGTCTTTTCATGGATTATTCTCTGCATTTTCTTGTACTCCTTGAATGTTTTTCAGTTGTTGAATTCTTTATTGAGTTCTTTTTAGAACAAGTTTCTACTTGTTTTCTTTTATACCTCACCACTTTGAGTGCAATTTGTTTGACTACTTTTGCTTCATAATTCTTTGTCTCCAATTTAGATCTCTTTCATCTGAAAGTACATAAGCATATCTCTTTGCATAGTTAATCAACTGAATAATGTTTTCATTCATTAGGAAGTTTTCTTTGGTTTATGGTGGAAAAAATAACTAGTTTTTCATAATCGTTTCATTTTTCAGAAACATTTTCTTGATAGTTTGGCATTGCCTTGATCTTAGAATCGAAATTTCATTGTTTTGAGTGTTTTATTGTGATTAAGAAGAATAGAACTCTTCTCCTTCCTATACATAGAATTCATTGAAAGAAAGAACTTCATATCATTATTTTTCATTCTATTGGAATTGAGTCTCTTACACATCATTAGTTTCATCTCTGTGAACCCTTTGAGTTAAAATCCATTAAAATCAACCACGCACTAATAAAATCAATTCAAATATTTTGTTTTTAGCACACCAACAATAGCTTAAGATTAGAGTCTTTGGACTAGGTGAAGTGAGTAAATTGTCCAAGACTACTAAAGAGACTGTAGAACATTAAAGAGCGTTTAAATCAATCTTTCATATAAGAATAGCTGGGAACCCCCTCTCACACATGGGATAAACATGAGGTTGTGTGCAGGAGAGCAACGAACATTACCCCTCCAAAGATTAACCAATCATAGCGGAAAGATCGTATATTGGGGGCTATTCTTGAGAAACCACTGGTTTCATTTGGTCTTGGTTCTTCGTGAACTATGAATCCGTGCGAGGTCCTCTGGAGTCCTATCGATCTACTTGTCTTCGGTTCTATTGAAGTTATTAGAACTTTGATATCCTACCCATATGTTTGGTCCCGACTGTCGACTGTACTTCCATGGAGGCTGACAGTGAGTTGGTAACATTAGTGGCCTTTCCTAGGTATCTACAGAGGTGACTGTGGGGTGATTCCCATGGTACCTGACGTAGACATCATATCACACTCTAACTACCCTTGGAGGGTGATCCCACGAAAGAGAGGGTTGATTTCACTGAGAAGGGATGTTATGTGGAGGTCAGGGTAACTATTTCTCACTTCTTCGTTGGTGGCTTGATATCCCGTCTTTGAAAGATCCTTAAAATCTGTTGTTGCTTGGTTGATTTATTTTAGTTTTCATAGGATTGTGTTTCTTTGTTTTGCATAGATGGCCTTAGGATCAACATTTTCGTGGTATATAAGGTATAGAACCTGACACTCAGGAACCATAACATAATCTTTCTTACAAAGCAGTGATCATAGATCACACTTCTGAAATTGGGAGCATCGCTCCTAGAAGTGGCCATCACATTGAAGAACTGGTCCCAAATTTCGTAGAAAGCTTGGCATATTTTGTGAATCCTTTGTTTATTGATCCACTTGGACAACCACTCTTTGATCCACCATCCATGATATATGTTGATTATTATTCTTCTTATGGCTTACCGCTCATTTCAACCATTACATCATTCTTTGGAATGAACCTAACGATTTTTGAAGGACTTTGGAATTCATCTCTTTCCAAAACTCCCATAGTTGATACTGTTGGTGCTTATTCTTTACTGGAAAAATCAGTGACCCAAGTGTCCCTAACTCAACCACTTGCACATTCATCTCCTCTTGCACCTGAGTCAGGTAATATTCTTGATTCATTTTTTCCACACATGCACATGCCAAGTGCTTTACTTGGTCGTCCCATCGGTGAAAAGGAAAATAGTCAAGTCGTTGACACAACCATTATTACACAAGACACTCAACCTCCATATCACACATCACATATTAGTACTCCCTACATTGGAGGTCAATCTTCAATGGGAGGCCAACCTTCAACTGGGGGATAACCTTCAACTCCAGGGAAAAGTTTTACTGGGGGGAAACCTACATGGTTGCAACATCAAACAGAATGGTGGAAAACCACTCCTGCAAGTCCTTCTATCCCTACTACCATTGGTTTATATCCTGGGCATCCATATCCAGGAGTTGCAAACCCTTTGTGGACTCAACCCAATCTGGCGAGCATTCCTTTGCAAGGAACTATGCCCTATCAATTCGTAAAATCCATGATTCAAACGCAACAGTCCCTTCCACCTCCATACACAGGGGGGCCAACAGGTCAACCAAAGTAGGTAGGAGGTCCACTTGGTCCATCACAGTACATGGGTGGACAAACATGACAAACACCTTACATAGGTGGACAACCCGTACAACCACCTTATATGGGAGGACCATCTAGTTCTGTCATCTTGCCACAACCTACGTACGATCCTACTGGTGTTAATACGCAATATATTTATAACTAGTATAAAAAACTTAACCGACAACTATCGTTCTTGGCTACGTTAGATCTGCCAGATATGTCGCATTTAACAAACAATTCCATCCTTCATTCCCCTTTTTGGCCCACCATGCCTACCAAATTACCATTCGACATTCTGAAATTTGATGGAAAACCTGGGGAAGAACCTAACAATCATGTTATGACTTTCCATTTATGGTGTTCTTCCAACTCTTTGATGGACGATTCCATTCATCTTAGACTTTTGCAAAGAATGATTACAGGGGCCGCAACAAAATGGTACATTGAACTGCCGTGTAACTCTTTTGTCAACTTTAACTCTTTGAACATGGATTTCCTGACACATTTTCAGTTTCCTATACGGTATGAGACCAATATATAACTTTTAACCTCTCTCTAGAAATCCTATTCCACCCACATCTCTAATCATATTCATGAGTGGAGACAACGAAGACGGTTGATTAAAGCTCCAATTCCTGACCAACTCCTCGCAGATTGGTTTACAAATTCTCTCTTGCCTCACATCGCCCGCGATGTTGCTATGGGAAATGTAGTTATTGAGGAGCAGGATATCGGTCATGGAAAATATTTGGATTTGGTTTACTCCTATTCCAACACACTTTATGGTCTGATCCCTAATGCTCTGTGTCATAGAACGATTCGTCAAGACCTACTCCAAAATCAGATTTTGTTCCAAACAACACAACAACTTCTGGTCTTGCTCAAATCTCCAAGCTGAATGCAGTCCAATCCTCTTCATCTCAGAAACTAGGAGGTAAGAAGAAAAAGGGAAAATCCAAGAAATCTTCTAACGAGTAGGATAATCCTAAGTCTATTGATACTCAACCGACAAGGAAACCTAAATTTCCTTGTATGATTTGTGAGGAAGACCCCTACATGAAATACTGCCCTCATCGTGAGCCCGCCACTAAATATCTAAAGGGTACCTCCCAACCGGTTCAACAACAACACTCAGTTGCACAAAAACCTATCCCTTCGTAAGGAGGCAATCCAGGTCATTCCTACCATGGGGATGCTTCCACAATTGACTTTGAGGTTTACATGTTTAAAATGGTTAATGTCACAAATTGTGCGAATACCTATGACACTCCTCTAGGTGATAATCCTAACAAGAAGGCTATCGACCAACCTTCTAACTCTACTCCTCCTCCATCTTCCAATCCTGTTTAGATTGAGAAGCCAATTTCTGACATAGTATTGTGCCCGCCCAAGAACGTAATTCAAAAAGTGGTATTTAATCCAAATGCCCGAGCTACCCAAAAATACAACATCGTTGAATATTTGGCGCAAGCGCCTTGCTCTATGTCAACCCTTGAAGTTCTACAACACTGTCCAAATCAATGTAGAACCTTGTTTTCAACCATTGGAGCACTGGATCCTGAGGAGTCGAACCTGATTACGTTTAATCTAGATTATTTTAAAGAGAGAGTCTCCCATAACTTAACATTCCAAATTCAAGTTTTTATTAGTGAACACACCATCCATCGTACTGTTTTGGATGAGGGAGCCTCCACTTGTGTCATGTATTTTCCTTGTTGGATATCCCTTAGTTCTCCTGCCCTTATTCCGTGCCTAACTACCCTTAGAGCATTTGATGGACATGGTTTCCAAGCTCAGGGACTCTTGAAATATTTCACTGTGACTTTAAAGGGTAAGATTGTTCCAGTTTATATCGAAGTAGTATATGCACCCCTTGATTATAATTTGTTACTTGGTCATAGTTGGTTCTATGCAATGACTTCCTTTGCATCTTCGGTGTTTCGTATCTTACGATTTCCCCATCAAGGAAATATTATCACTGTTGACCAACTTGAGTATACAACTCCATATCTCAACAATGCCATGACAAATAATGTCCCTTTTCTAGGACATAATAATTTTGAGAGTGTAGGAGTAGGTCTTCTCAAGGATTCCTCACTCATGGGGTTTTTTCCTTTCCCTTCTCCTCCCACCGCGTAGGTTTCCACCTTAAACATGATTTCAACTCAGACAAAACAATCCTTCGATTCCTCTCTTCCATTGGTAGTACCTGGTATCGACGAGCATAGTTCATTGTCTCTGTCAAACTCATTAAACAATGAAACAAACCCCCCTTCATTACAATTGATTCTCACTCTGGATAAAGTACTTGAACCTTCTTTTCCTCCGCCTAGTGAAAATGGTTCCCTTAGTAACTAGAAACCTAAACGAGGAAAGAAGAAGAGTTTCCATAGGAAATGATGCTTGGGGGGCAGATCTCTAGCCTATGGACATCGTGCTAAAGAAAAAGTGTCCACTTTTTTCAAAGAATTTGGGGGAAAACTACCTCCAGAGAGACATGCTGCTAGGAGTGATCCTCGTTCGAAGGTCATTCCCATCGTAATGTAGTAGTCATTTTCCAGAATGAGATTAGTCTTTGTTCCTTTTCGTGCTCGTAAATACATGAGAATAAGTTACCAAACTTATTATTTGTTCTTTCTCGTGCTCGTAAATACATGAGAATGTAACCGAGTTGACGTTTATCACTTTTTTGGACTCGTAAAGGTTATACAAAAAAGGAACCCCCTAGAATCTCCTTTAAGCTCTTTTCAGACTCTCTAAACATGAAAAGATTGTTGAGTGATCTTGATTCCTTTCACACTCATTAAAAGGTTTGAAAGGTCATTTTTTGAGTGGTAGTTTATCTATTTTTCGGCCTCGCGAGACTAAAATTATGAAAAAGGACAACACTGGAGTCACCTTTAAGTTCTTTTCAGACTCTCTAAACATGAAAAATCACCAAGTTTTCCTTCTCTTGACTCACTAAACTACACATTGAAGGGCCCATATGGGGATGAAACCTTACTTCTTCCAGTTCATTAAAAACAGAAAGAGGAACTTACCAAAGGTGAGTTATATCGATCATGTGTTATCCTCCTCAAGCTCATTAAATTAAAAATAGGTACTCATCTATCTAGGTGGGGAAAAAAAATGAAGGAAGTGGGTCAAGGTTATGAGAATCCTTTATGGCATTTTTTTTCACCCTTGAACATGGCACCTATTTGTGTCTCATTGTACAGTTGGGTAATCCACTTGTCTCTGAGTCATACCAATTCCATGTGTCACCATACATTTTCATTCAGTCGAAGAGTGCTCTTATATTTGTCACATTACATTTTGGTACTCATCGAGTCAATGCTGCTAAGTCAGTTGTCATGCCTCATCATGTACAAGGGATTTTTCACTTCAAACCATCCATCTGCAGTATTACCAGTTTCCATTTTCAGTGTTAGTCCATACTCATTCGATTCATCATCTTACATCACTTTCCTATGTCAGTTTCGTGTCGCTGATGGGGGATACATCAAGGCCCTCCTTCGATGAGTCTTTTCCTGTCAACTTCAACACATCATCCAGGAATCAGACTTAGAAACCAGTTAGTACCTTGGGACTTGCATGCCTCAATGGCATGCCTCCTTGCCTCAGACATTAAGTTTACATCATTGACCTCTGATCAGATTATTCCATGAATGTTCAACCTCAGCTCATTTATTCACATTCGTTGGAATGTACTAGTGTACCTTGGGAGTCATTGACATCATTGGTGATTTCCCTCACACTTGTTAATGGTTTAACTAAATAACCTGTAATAAAGTGGTTTCTACCATGTTTGACATCAAAACATCTATTCACATGGATAGATTCATACAACATCGGGATTGGGACGAAGACCCTGGGTTGAGCGTTCACTCCATTAAACTTTATTTCCCATGCTACGAAGGATATCACTTGAGAATGTTGATGTATAGACTCTCACATAAATCCACATTGTATTGGTCCGTGGCTATGTTTTATCATCTCATAGCTCCACTGTGTATTTTTCGTGGCTACGATCAGTTCATTTCATGGAGGTATGGATCCACATTGTATATTTGGTGGCCATATCCTTAGTCAATATTTTTCATGGATTCGCAGTGTATTGGTCAACAATCATGCTTTGAGTCATCTCATATTCCGAGCATAGGTATGCCTGCTTCAGAGATGGAACATATATTAATATTGTTTGATGGTTGTTTGCAAATTCTTCTAGGTTCTCCAACTCCACACCCTTGCATTAAATATTTGTAAAGTGTTTCAACCATCATTCTCTCTTATGACCTCACACTTTAGGGGGAATCTTGTTACACACAAAATTTTCACACCTAGGTACCTTTCCCTAAGTGTCGTAAGTATCACATAAGTGTCTCATACACCTTGACACCATGGAATAACCTATGTCACAATTCCTAGTCAATATGGAGGAGGGATATATTACATGAAGGCCAAAATACCAAGTGCACATGAATTATTATTAATATTCATGAAAAAGAAATTAATTAAGTGTGAGAATCCACCTCACAAATGGTTTCCTATTTTTTAGGGAAGGTGGAGGATCTCATGGATGGTTGAAATATTTCCTCCTTAAAATTCTTGAGAAATATTTTCTCTCTAAAATCCTTAAGAAATATTTTCTCCCTAAATATCTTTCAAATACCTTTTTATTGGATCTCATGAGTGATCCTCTCCATGGTGGTTAGGCCTCCAAATTGTATATAATGAGGGGCTTTCCATGGAGAAGAATAGAATGGTGGATAGTTGAGGTATAAAACCTATGGTCTTGGGAGAAATATTTAGGATATCAAACCTTTGATTTTGGGAGCTTTGTGCAAGGGATGGACGAGGAGGACTTGGGGAAGTTGCTGCAACTGCATCTATAGTCTGTAATAATTTCTTTAAGAGTTCTCATTAATATATTTCTTGGTATATTTCCTTCAAACCAATGTCTCTTTACATATGTTTGTCTTATAGATGGATTTGATTGGACTAATATTATAGAGTAGAGTAGGAGTTCTTTGTCTTTTTTTGTCTATTGCATTGCAGGTATCGAGTGGTGCTGAAGAGTTTGGATATCAAGCTCAAATTGGAGCAGCGAGGACAAACATCGAAATAAGGTGCATCACACTTTCTTCCTTCTCCTTCTCTTTCTAATTAGTTAGTTAGATTCAAAGGAATGTTAGTGTCCAATGTTAGCATGTTTTCTGTCTTGGTATAGGGGTCTATAATCCAAGAGGAGATTCACCTGTCCATAGGGGGATTTTCCTACAATAAAGGGAGTTGTTCCAAAAAATACTTGAGGCTTTGATGATCTTTATTAATTTGGAAGCACTTCCCCAATAGGTAAGGGTTCCAAAGATCCACTGCATGCAGAATAGCCAATATTTCCTTTGCATAGATTGATTTTCCCAAATGTCTCTCTGATAGTTGTTTGCTGGTAAAGGCCAAAGGCCAACCATCTTGCATAAGGACTGATCTAATTCCTCTCCTAGAGGCATCACATTCCAGGACAAAGGTATTTATGAAATCAGGAAGGGCTAGGACTAGAGTTGTGCACATGGATGCATTCAAGGATTGAAAGGCTTGATAAACTGCGAGAGTCCAAGTGAAAGAATTCTTCTTAAGGAGAGAAGTGAGAGGTGCCACAATTTTTCCATAATTCTTCACAAACTTGCGATAATATCCTATTAAACCCAAAAATCCATGCAAGATTTTGAGAGTCTTTGGGAAAGTCCAATATTGCATAGATTCAATATTTTTAGGATCCACTCTGACACCTGCCTTGCCAACAATATGACCCAAGTACTTGAATTCCAAGGCTCCAAAAGAACATTTAGATTGTTTGAGGAAACCTCGGTGCTGACAGAGTAGATGTAGAACTTGATCCACATGAGCAATATGGGATGTACAAGTTTTACTATAGATGAGGATATCATCAAAGAAAACTAATACAAAATGATGGAGAAAAAGACGAAAGACATGATTCACGAGGCTTTGGAAAGTGGAGGGAGCATTACAAAAGCCAAAGGGCATGAAAAAAAACTCATAGTGTCCCTCATGAGTTCGAAATGAAGTCTTAGGAATGTGTGACTCATTCATGTGTATCTATTGGCATCCAGAGTGAAGATCAAGTTTAGTAAAGAACTGGGCACCACTCAATTCATCCAAGAGGTCTTCAATTACAAGAATGGGAAATTTGTCTTTGATGGTGAGTTTGTTGAGGGTAGAAAAGTCGGGACACATGCTCCAAGATCATTCTTTCTAAAGGACCATGACCATAGGAGAAGAGTAGGGGCTCGTACTAGGATGGATAACACCTGTGGTGAGCAATTCTTGAACAATTTTCTCAATTTAATTTTTCTTGGAAAAGGGATGACGATAGGGATGAATATTGGGAGGGAGGGTGCTGAGGAAAAAGGGAATGGAATGATCGTGAACACCATGGGAAGGAGGAAGTCCCTAGGGAGTGGAAAAAACAACTTGATCTTTGGAGAGGATGGATTGAAGGTCTTGTAGCATAGAGAGTGTCTTAGTGGATTGAATGGCATGGAGTTGTGCAATAATTCCAGAATGACCTTTTTTGAGGATCTTTTCCATGCGATGGGAACTGATGATCTCCGGGGAATCGATGGTGATGCCTTGGAACTTATATTTTTGGTCCTTCTAGTTGAATTGCATGGTTAATTCCTTAAAATCCATGATAATGGGACCTAGAGTCCTTATCCATTTGCAACCAACACAATGTCACAACTGCCCATGTCAATAGAAAACATATGAGACTTCATGTGGTACTGACCAATTTGGATACAGACATTTTCACAATGCCCCCCACATTTAATGGACCCACTATTGGCAATCATGATTTAAAAACTATTGATGACACATATATAGCAATTAGTTTCTTGGGCAATGCGGCGATGAATTAAATTATGGGTTCTTCCATTGTCAACAAGGATGATCACCTTCCTATGCTTAATGTAACCAATTAGTTTGAGGGTTTGGGGAGCAGAGAACCCAGTGAGATCATTTAGGGAAATGACCAATTCGACTTCGGGAGGGTCGAAGGGTGGGGTCATGTTAGTGGGTTCAGGTTACTCAGCCATAGGGGGGGCTCAACATAATCTTTCGAGACATCGTTAGAGATGTCCATAAAAATATTTTGTTCCTTACACTTATGCCTAAGAAAATAGTTTTGTTCACAATTATAACAAAGGCCTTTGAGTTGGAGTTCAACCATTTCTGCCCTGGTCAATTTCTGGATCTTTAGTGGAGTAGAAGGAGGAGTGGGAGTGACTGGTTTAGGGTGATGAATAAAGGAGGGTTTTCAGGTTTGAGAAGATACAACCTATTGTGATTCCTTAGCTCTTTTAGTAGCTTCCACCCAACTCTGAGGCCGAGACATGAGGACATGGGAAAGAATCTCATCCTTGAGGCCAATAATAAAACATTCTTGGAGAAAGCATCAGACATGCCCWCTGTACGTAAAGCGAATCKCTCAAAATAAGAGAAAATTTCTTCCACCATGCTAGATTGTTTAAACTTTTTCAAATGGCCTAAAAGGTTGGTGTTAGTGTCAAAGCGTTCATAAATATCTGCCAAAAATTGTATCCAAGATACATACCCTTGGTGAGAATTTTTTCTCCATTGCCACCATTGCCAATGTTCTTGATCTAGATGGAGAACACCATACCGTAGTTTGGCCAACTCATCTGTAATGCCATGCAAAGAGAAATAATGTTCCATTTGGGTTACCCATCCAGTGGGATCTGAGCCATCAAATTTGTTCACATCCACACGTGGAAGGCATAGGTCATGCTGAAAGTGATGGGGATGGAAAGTATGGGAATTAGAGGATGTTTCACCTTCAGAGTGAAAAGGTGGGTAAGAGGAGGGAAGATCTGCAAGGATATTAATCTTGGCACCGATCATTGTAGTGAAGGATGCAATATGGGTAGCAAGGTCCTGTTTGATGGTTTCCATTTTGGCATCGATGGAGAAATGCATGTTTTTATTGATGGTGACAAAATTGACACTGAGCTTCTTCACTTCTTGTTGGGTCTCTATGAAATTAGAGGACAAGCTATTGAAGCGAGCTTCCAAGTTTTGTCTACGGGTGTGGGCCATGATGAAGAGGGAAAGTGAAAAGGGACGGGTGAAAACACACATAAAATGGGTTATGGGTGAAGTGTATCATGACAATTAGGGAGATGAGGGGAATCCAATGGTGTAAGACCCCAATAAGGGTGTTGAAAGGGGGTTGGGTCCATGGGAAAAACAAATTTCTGAAAAATTATAGGTATGAGTGTGATAAGGGAGAAGAGAGGAATCCAATTGGATAGGGCTCAAATAATGGTGCCAACAGGATCAAGACTTTTTTTTTACTGCTGTGGAGTTATACTCCGATCTGAAGAATATTGCAGTGTTGAAATGCCCAAATTATTAACAGGAAGAAATATTTTGATCTAGGTGGATATCGGTGGCCACTCACCTCTTCCAACTGGCTCAAAACGGTTTTCTAACAATTTTGGCAATTTACTATTTTTAGTAGTTTTAACTTCCGGGGCCATTTTGAGGGATTAAATGAAGGTTTTTCGGGATCGAGATTCTTAGTGATAAACAAAGGCTTGATTGAGCCCCCAAAATGAATATCATCGATGATACATTTCCAATGGGCTATCATATGCCTAAAGCAGAGATCGTATGCAAAAGTGACGATCCCGAGAAGTTGATGTACTAACTTACCCAAACGTGGCCCACATGACTTTTGGCACTTCATCTCCTAGGGTTAGGTTTTTGGATGTCTAGGGTTTTGGAATTCTTGTTTATTGTAAAAAGGC
>SNQJ01S0020356.1:134817-149475 GCA_010110895.2 Picea sitchensis | reverse complement strand
AATGTGCGGTTATTTCTCTCAGCAACACCATTTTTTTGTGGTGTATATGGAACAATGTGTTGCATTTGGATGCCCTGTGTAGTGCAGTAACTTGTAAAATTATTGTTCACATATTCGCCTCCATTATATGTTCTTAACTTTTGAATTCGATGTCCATATTTCTTTTCTACAAGGGCCTTGTAGGCTAAAAACTTGTCAAAAACTTCGCTCTTAATTTTTAAGAAGTAAACCCAAGTACATCTGGAAAAATCATCAATGAAATTTAAGAAATATTTGCATCCAGAAAAGGAAGGAGAAGAAAGTGGACCACACAAATCACTGTGAACAAGTTGTAAAGGGACCGAGGCATGCGAAGAGGCACGTTTGTCAAAACTGTCTCGATGATGTTTGCCGAGAACACAACCGACACAAACACCATATCTGCATGAAACAAGAGGAAGACCAGTCACCATCTGTTGATTACATAGTTGTTGCAATGAACGATAGTTTAGATGACCAAACCGCTCATGCCGAAGTTTGCTCAAGTCATCGCTATGAGCAACAAAAACTGATGAAAAAGTTGATGACCCAAAGTTGTCAAATTTGTACAACCTGGTAATATCATCAACAATTCTAGTTGCAAGAACATGCTTAAGATCATTTAGATATTTGATTACAACTTGGTGAGGTGAAAACTCTACGGTTTTACCTTCACCTGAATGAGTGATTTGATATACTGATAGAAGGTTACAAGAAAGATTTGGAACACATAATACATCATTGAAATGACCATTTTCTACCTGAACTGTTCCAAATCCTACAACACTAAGAGATCTATCATCACTAACAAATATTTTCTTGGTGTTACATTCATTTAGAGCAGAAAATATGACTTTATCCTTAGCCATATGATAAGATTCTCCTGAATCAATAAGCCACTGATAAGAAGAAGAAGTAGTAGTAGAAGGTGTATTGAAGGAGAAACCAGAAGCATAAAGTGCATGTCCATGAGAAGAAGAAGAAGAAGAAGAAGAAGAAGAAGAATCAATACCGATGTTGTGCTTCTTCATCGCTGCTTCTAACGCTGCCATCTTCTTGAAACATTTGGACTCATCATGACCATCTTTACTACAAAAGTTGCAATGTCTGTTAATATTCTTACTTTTATATTTTGCTCCTTTGTCACCATTAGGAGCTGAAGTTGTCTGAACAGGTTTGGGACCCTTATGTTGTTTGTTGTTGTAGCGAGGATGTTGCTTCTTGGGATACTTGGGTTTATCTTTTTGCTGGGCAACTAAGGCTTTGTTGGAGGTACCTATAGTGTTGATCACTCCAAGTTGTACAAGCTTATCTTCCTCTCTAATCAAAGAAGCACAAAATGACTCAAGAGTGGGTTTTTCATAAGCTTTCCTTAGAGCCTCTCTTATGGCATAAAAGGTAGATACAAACACAAAATATGCACTACTTAGCTTAGAAAGAATAAGATATATGCAACGCTCTTCGTCCATTTTTATCTTACATTCTTCACATACAATTTTGAGTGTTTTAAACTTAGATAGATAGTCTCCAAGGAAAGAAAAAACACTTGGACTCAAGGTCAGTATTTGATTTTCTAACTGTTGTGCTCGAATAATATTGAGTTTACCAAACACATATTCAATCGTGTTCCAAGCTTTTTCGGGGTCATCAATTCCTTGAAGTTGGTACCTTAAATCATGAGAGATGGACATTCTGATTAGTCCACGTGCTTCGTCATTCCTATTATCCCATTTGGATTTCTTATCATCATCAGTGGGTGTTGTTTCCTTTCCCAAGGTAATCTGGTACATGCCTTTACTTCTTAATAAATCTTCCATATGAGATTTCCATTGGAAGTAGTTGTTGCTGGTAAGCAAGACATTACTTGTAGAAGCCATATTAAATATGCAGATAATGTGGATTAAAAAACTGAAACTAATGATCGGGATGGAAAGATCTCGAAAAGTTATGTGGTTTTAAAAAAAACGACACTGAAAACGGACTTCCGATGTGAAAGTTATGCCCTTTAAAAAAAATTGCATAAACGGTAACCAAATAACCACGTGATAGTGTAATCTACTTTATGAAGTGACCCACTTTTATAAAGAGAAGTGGGGATCACTTTTACAATGAAGTTACTTTATAACAGAAAAGTTGCATGCAAAATAAATAACTCTAAAATAAAATATAAAGCTACTTATAGTGATTCACTTTTATACTTGAAGTGAAATGCACTTTACAATTTTTAGGATGAACTTTTTCAAAAAAAGTAACAAAAGATAAACTTGAACTCAAGACCTCTTACTTAATAAGGCAAGTTTTAACCAAATGGTCTAGCAAAACATATTGTAATATTCAGAAGGAGGATTGTGGGTGTTGTTGTTGTTTTTGAAGACGGCCTTGGAGAGCATGCTAAAAAAAAACTCTTTTCACACAATTTTTTTTTTCGCTTCTCGATGACAAGAAGGGTTAGATCTCGGTTAGCTTACCCGAAATATGCACATTTTCCTATCTGTTTCTGATTTTCCGAGATCGCACAGGGTGCGGGGCAAAGAGAATACGTAGATCTAAAAGAGTAGCAACCTTGAAATAAAAAATACAAACCGAAATAAAATCAAAATAAAACTTTGCAGAAATTTAAAAAATGCGTATTCAGACTTTATACCTCCAGATCTGACTGTAATGGCCATATCTTGGGAAAACATAAACCTTTTCTAGTGAAACAAAAAGTGTTCCTGAATGAAACGAGTGCTTCGGACGCAATGGAATAGTCCTCTCAACCCAAAAATGTACATAAATGCCAAACAATGGAGATGAGGCAACTCGGCTTCACGATCTCGTTATTCAACAGGAGCGGGTCTTCAAACAGGCTCTGATACCATGTTCGACAACACAGGTAGTCCAACAGAGGGTGAACACCTTCAGTAACCACTCACATAATCAGATCAAAGATCAACACACCAATGTTTTCACGTGGTAAAACCCCTACGGGGAAACATCCACATCCCTAGCCAATGCGGCCACTTGGAGCAGTTTATTAATGCAAAGAAAAAGATTACAGAGAGATTTTACAAGAGAGTTTCTTACAATCGATCATCGGCAAATGACCCTCCATGCTCTTTAAATAGAGATCATGGATCAATCAGGTGTTAAGCCACAAATCAATGGCCGTTAAGATCGAGGAGAGTATGAACCTTCGAATCACTCTATGTCGGGAACATATCGTGACCGTCGGATTTCCTAACTACAAATGCATACTAATGCATATTAAGAAACACACTATAAAGCACACTTTTACCTAACGACACAATAGACCAAGTAGATCTTACTAACTCCTAAATGTCTAAATATCCCAACACTCTTGATGATGTATTGACTCTAGTCAATTGTTGTTTATATTGTCAGTAGAATACCGTTCTTGTTAAGGGGGAGTGTTGAATTATTGTAACTTCGAAGAATATTATACTTGAGAGACAGTAGAATAATATTATTATATTATATTTAATTAAGCCCTATTGTGCCTTAGTAAAAGTCGACCCTATTGTGCCTGGACATTTAATTGTAAATTAAGAGAGGAAAGTGATAGGTCGGCCCAGACCTAATTATATTCTGGCCAGACCATTATTTATAAGAGAGGGTAGTGCCTCATTTGGACACACAAAAAACATCTAGCTCAGTAGTGCGCAAGTCTTGGAGGAGAAACAACTGCAATTGGGGGTGACGTCAAGGAGGGTTTTGGTCTATCTCTCAATATTTCTTGGTTAAGTGGTGTGCTACTCTTCCTAGTGAAGGAGTAGAGGAGGATCTTTTGTTCGGTCTTTGGTCTATCTATATTGAGGAATTTTTTGTTGGGTTTTCTCCCCCATGAGGGTTTCCCAGGATAAAATATGTCTCTCTATTGTTTATGTGATTGCCTCTCTTTCAATGATCTTATTTATGTAGCTAATGTGCTAAATGATTATAATAATACAGAAGAACCATAATTGCTAGTTGTATAAGTAAAACTTCAACATGGTTTAGAAATGAAATCCCATGGAGTGTTGTGGAAATAGAATGAAGATAAGGGGACATGCTCCACACATCTCATTGCTAGGTGGAAATGAATAATCTTATACATTTTAATGAAAATTTTTACTCAGTGTCTATGTTATGTATCCATATTGTGAAAATCTGTGGATATTTAGGTAATATATATGTGTGTGTGTGTGTGTGTTTGTGTGCTTGTGTGTGCGTGTGTGTGCAGTATCAATGAAGAAATTTATTGATCATGTAAAAATAGTTTTGAATATTTTTAGGAAATACTCAAAGCTATGTTTTATCCATTTATTAGGATATATTATTTTCCCTTTTATGTAAGATAAAAAGCTTTCAAACAACCTAAGATTTTTTTGGACAAAGATTCATGGAGGGTGTTTCAATCAAATATTGAATCTTTTGTTTAATCAAGTTGCATTTAAATTGGATAAAATTAACCACTCTAAAATTCTATGCTCTAAATTTCTTAATATTTTTTTTTTTCATTTTATAGACCAAATGATCAATAGAAGAAGAACTAAAGTTTCAACCCATATTTTAAGATATGTTTTTGAAACAATTTAATTAGATTGATGAAAATGGATCATTAAAAGAAGGCCTTAATTCTTAATTCTATGTGCAGTATATGGGGTTCATTATTATACATGAAATAAATGGTAAGGACTGTAATACCCCGGTTTTGAGTCCCCATATGGAATAATGTATTTTGTTTATTTGATGAAAGGCCAGAGTGCCCAATGATTAAAGAGGCCAACGTGCCTAGGAAATGTAATGATATGATCATTATTAATAATAAAATACATTGTTGGCTGCAAGACAGACAATGGCAAGAGTTATAGGGGGCTATGATTCCACGAGAGAGGGGGCCTTAAGGGGATAAGTCATTTTATCATATTTTATTTACCCATAATTGTTTTTAATGGAGAGAAGTGGTTACATGTGCTTCTTGGAGAAAGGCCATGGGGTTCTTGATTTTCAAGTAAATATTTAAACCCATATAGTGGGATGTTTTGAGGGTTCTTCTTCGGTCACTTTGCTCATTCATTATTCATTTTTCACACTCTCCATTCTGTTCAATTTTTCACTTTTTCATTCTTCTTGTTGGAATGGGACCCTGGGGACAGATTATTGAGGAGGAAGACATTGTTTGTTGGATGTGGCAGGGAATGGTGAGTTTTAGCCATGAATTAATGCCTGCATGCCTTACTTAGATGCATTGGCATGTACTGAATTTTACTCACATCTATGAGTCTTGAGAGTCCCAACATGGATATTCTTGACTAGATGCATTGGAGCCCTGGAAGGAGTTGGATAGCTTGAGGGACTGCATGGAAAAGAAGGGGGCCCATTCTCTTGGGTTGTGCAAGATGGAGAGAAGAGAACTGGTGTACAATGGATTGATGTGTGTTGAGAAACCTATGAGATATTGAGTGCTTACTGGTTTGAGAAGCTGAGTGACACCCTAGAACCATCCTTGTGGACTCATAGCCCTGGCTCGGGGGTGACCTGTTGTTGATATTTGGAAAAATAGTGTCTATGGTTGGGTAGAACGTCCTTGGTATGCAGTCAGTTGGTGAATTCGTTTCATTAAAGATAAGTGTTCTCTGTCATCTGTTTCTCTGTTGTATATTTATTTCTGCTATGTATTAATTATTGTCTCTGATATTCGTATGTTATAACATGCATGCTTGCTGGTTATTGCTATGCATGACATGTTTAAACATTTTTTATACTGTAGCATGAATATTTATTATTGCATGTGTTGTTATCATGTTTCTTTCATCCTTCTTTAATAATTAAATGGTCTCAGAATTCGAATTCAGTTTCAAACAGAGTTTATGAGGAGGTAGTGTGCCCGGCCCGGGGGTGGATGGGTACGTTATAGATTGGTATCAAAGCTTCTGGTTGAAACATCAGACTGGGATGGGCTGGAACTGTTGGACATGGTATTACGGTGTTGGCATTGATGTCAAGAAGATCAATATGGTATTGCCATTAAGAAAGAATATGTATTTGAGATCCTTAAGCTCATGAGAGATAACGTATTAGGTTGCATGGAATCAGAGCGTGCAATGTTAACACCTTTGGAAACGTTGAAGGAAATCTTAGGAAAAGGAGCACCTTAAGGAAGTGATTTTTGGATCGAATTCCCAATAGATCGACTGTAGAAACACCTTCAGTACTATGAGGAAACTCTATTACGGTCGGGGGATATGACAATCATCGATCATTGACCGAAGGCACATATCAACGATAGTGGTTTAGTTGGAATCCAAGTGTAAATCCAAGGACTCTCAGAGGAATAGAACCTATGAAGGACAATGATCCCAGGTCAATAAAGCCTCAGGCGAAGGCGGATAAATGAGTCATCAGATCTAGTTGAGAAATTGTGTATAACCAGAGCCGTCAGATCGAACCATTAAAACCTCAACCATTTGACTGGGTTGATGAGTTTTGTGGTCATTCGGCATGGACCGCTCCAGGGATAAATGAGTTAGAAATGGGTGGAATCCTTGAAGGCTGAAACCATGAATTAACGTAGATCGTCGGATCAAGGAGGAGCTTCGGGTGAATTCTCAACCTTTTGATGGAGTATAGTGGAAGGACAGGGTAAGCCACAATATCCTAGAGTCCCAAGGTAACGCAATCACGTAGACCGTCGTTCTAAGATCCCTTCAGGATTTTATCAACCGTTAGATTAAAAAGTGGAAGGATGGCGTAAGAACTTCAACGGGTATAACTTCGGGGGAGTTGAACTACTTGAGAGTTGTAATATCTTGGAGTCCCAGAGTGCTAAAGTCCTGAAATAAGTAAGAACCATCCATCTCAAAACTTGATTAAGTCATAACCGTTGGATTAAGATAGTGGAAGGACAGTGTAATCACAGGTGTTAACTGAAGGTAAGCGGTTATAGTCACTTTATGACCACTTTGATAGGAATAACTCCCGGGGAGTGGAACAACTTGATAGTTGTAATATCCTGGAGTGTCGAAGTCCCAAAATAAATAATGACCGTTCATCTCAACACCCGATTAAGTTGTGATCGTTGATTTCTTTGAAGCCTCCAAATGAACCAGGATAATCGAGTCAATGGGAGATTAAATTTCAACTGTTCGATGTACTAGTGGAGATAATATAATTACTTCGACGGAGTGTACTTTGGGAAGTATTACTCCAGAAGAATGCAAGAATGTCGAAGTCCGAAGGCCCTGGTTCCAACACTGGTCTCATGATAAGGTAAAGGGGTTGATTAGAGGTGCGAAGGGCCTAGAATTAAACAAGCTGCAAACATTTTCGAACGAGGTCTTGTGTGGGTGATAGCTTGGCTAGACCAATGCTTCAATGGTTCCCCTTGTTCCAATAAGTTGCATTGCCCTTCTGGTGTTAATAATACCAAGGGATAGGTTCGTGGTATAACAAACAGATCGTTGGGTTGAGGCTTAGTTCTTTCCCTATATGACCGCAGGTTGTGACCCTAGTCCAAGCCCACGCTTAATCCTAGTCGTAGATATTTTGTTCCCTGTCACGATCAAAGACCCAAACAATGTCCCAATGAAAAAAACGATCTGACGGTTGTGTTTTAATCAACTGTTGAGATCAACGGTTCACGCATCTCAACATGGTGGCATGTTAGCAACTTGTCCACCACATGCATTAATCTTGGGATGACACATCACCAAATCAACTGACGATCCATATCTAAAGAACGTAACCTCCAAAAAATTAACGATCAAGCAACTTCAATTTGTGCTATGGATCTCTGTTGTTGGATCTTATCTTGATCATGATCAATGGTGTTGGTTTAAATTTGTCCACCTAGTCAACGATGAATGAGGATCGTTGATCTAAATATGATCATTGATCATAGATCAACTTCGATAATTTGTCTGCACATGTTGGTGCATGATCTGACGTTCTGATTTCTCCTCAGGTTTGTATCTAACAATTGAGATTCAATCCTCTATACAATACGATCCGAGGACCAAAACACCTTTTCTCCAGATCTAACGGTCGAGGGTTTTTGAACTTGTAACATACAAATTACTCTGCAAGCTCTTTATCAAATGGAGAATCCAAGTTACATATCCCTTAAATTGATTGTTGGAGAAGGATATCAAAATTAGAATTGAACTAAGAGACACATAACAACATAGATGAACTCAAACCCTGAAATTACTCATTTTGTTCTAAAAATCAACAACAAAATTACACCTACTACAACAAATTCAATCTAAACATCTTCTATAGGTCTCTCGACCTATCTGTTACAATGAAAATTTAAAATTAAGGTAACCAACCCGCCCTTAGTAAATTCTTTGACCTTCATAGGGTTAGAATTCAAGATTTCATTTGATGCTCCCACATCAGTGGGAGAATAAAGAGAAAAGCGCTAAATGAACATCACTTAGAGTGGATAAGCCCATGGTTTCAAGCCCGCAGTCACAAGGAAATTGGATTGAATGAAGCACCTATGCAGAATTCAAATTATGTACCAGTTTAAAGGGCCTCTGAAATCATTTGACAATATTGGCACACAACCATTCCATTGCTGCTACAAGATCTTGTTTGCACAAAAAGGGTGAAAGTGATTTTTTCAGGAAGCCATAACTATCAGCTCAGAGGTCGGATTGGGGAATGGGAATAGTCATTAGAAAGATGATTCAGAGGAGAATACCATTAAATTGTTATAATTTGGAGAAATATGATATATTTATTCATGAATTGAGAAGAAAAATGACTTGTAGCATTGTTTGGAAGTTTTTTTATAATATGCATAATTATAACAAAATGGTTGCTTGCACATTTTGCAGAATTAGGGAGTATAACCATATCAATTCGAGATAAGAATGCATATTCAAGAAATGGAGGAAGGAGAGAGAGCGCTCAGTCATGATAAAGAATCCAAGGGTCAAAACATCAGTGTTGGTAATGGGCACAAGAGCATAGGGGAGAAATAAACCTTAATAGAGACTGTGAGACGCCTAAAAATAGAAGTGAAGAGTTACAAAGAAGAAAATGAGAGGTTGGTGAGAGAAAAAAACTAGATAAATGCTCAAGTATTGAAAATCCTAAATCAGTTGCATGGGAAAGAAAGGAATGGATCAGACTTAAGTCTGAAGGAAGAAGAAAGATATCAAGAAAGAAGAGGTAACTACAGAAGAGTTTTTCATTCAAAAAGTGCCAATAGAAATCATAGACATCACTCATCGCCTTACTCATAAATGAAATTTATGCATCTGAATACTTCATAAGTAGTCCATAGGTGTATCATGTTAGGCACCAAAGAAGAAGGCATGAATTTGATAGTTTTCAAGGAGAGTTGAGGAAGCTTAAGCCACCCTTATTTGATGGTGAAAGAGAAAGGAAAGATGATGTTGAAGCATGGCTGCTTGGACTCAGGAGGTATTTTCAATTGCATAACTACTCCTCAAACCTAGAAGCAAGAATTGCCACATACCATTTACATGGGAAAGTTGCTATGTGGTGGGATCAATTGAAGCAAGTTGAGGACATTAATAAGAGCAGAATCACTTGGAAGCAGTTCAAGAAATATTTTTAGAAGGAGTACCTTTCAGAGCACTTATATGAAAATAAGATGCAAGAGTTATCTGAGCTAAGGTTAGGAAGCATGACCATGACAGAATATGAGAAAAGGTTCTTGGGATTGCTAAAGTATGTAGGATTTATCAAAGATGAAAAAGTGAAGATACAAAGGTATTTAGGTGGAATTCCATCCTTTTATAAAGAGAAGATTCAATATGATGAGCCTAGGACATTGTCCGAGACCATCAAGAAGGATAAGTACATGTATGAGCAGGGAAATGGCATAGAATCCATGCACAAATATTGGAAGGATAAGAAGAAGGAGAAATTTGATCAGAGGAGGAAGGGGTTCAAACCTCGTTTCAATAGAAACAACCCTGATAAAAATCAATAAATCAGTCTGCTAAGGATGAATCCAAGAAAGAGGATTCCTTGGGGAAAAGAGGAAGACCACCAATCCAATGTTGGGGGTGCAAGGAAAATCACCTATACAAGGATTTACCTCACAAAGGAGATAAAGCAAAGACCATGCACAAAATTCAAGAGGCTACAACAGTGGAGGACATGGGCAAGATATATGTAGCCTTAGAAGATAGACAAGTAGAGTACCAATCCAATATAATCGAAGTGGAAGGTAAGATCATTAATCAACTTGTTGCTATTCTAATTGATTCAGGAGCAAGTCATTGTTACATTGATCCTAAAATAGTGGATAGAATACATTTGGAGAAAAGTAAGCTAGGGAAGTCAAGTTTGGTTCAACTAGCCATTGGAACCAAAAGAAGGATCAATGAAGTTGTTAGAAGTTGTCTAATAAATCTTAATGGAGTAAATACAATTGTTGATATGAATATCATCCCATTATGATCTTATGACATCCTAATTGGAATGGATTGGTTCGAACAACACCATGCCCTCCAAGATTGTTATAACAATACCTTTACATGTCTTGATGAAGAAGGAAAACATAGCACTGCGAAAGGAATTCCAAGACCCATTTCGATAAGGGAGATTTCAGCCTTAAAGCTAAATAAATGTTTCAGGAAAGTATGTCAATTGTATGCAGCTCATGTGGAAGAGCTAGAAAAAACAAAAGGGCCAAGCATTGAATATTTTTCAGTATTGCAAGAGTTTGAAGATATATTCCAAGAAATACCAGGATTTCCACCAAAGAGGGAGATATATTTCTCTATTGATTTAGTACTAGGATCTTCCCCAGTATAAAAAAACACCTTATAGAATGAGTACACCTGAATTGAGAGAATTATAAATGAAGTTCGAAGAGTTGTTGAAGAAAGTGTATGTGCGCCCAAGTGTTTCAACTTGGGGAACACCAATGTTCTTTGTCAAAAAGAAGGATGGAACATTGAGGTTGTGTATAGACTTTAGATAACTGAATAAAGCCACTGTGAAGAACAAATACCCTCTACCCAAAATTGATGACCTCTTTGATCAACTAAGAGGAGAAAATATATTTTCAAAAATAGAATTGATATCCGGATACCATCAGGTAAGAGTCAAGGAAGAAGACATCAATAAAACAACCTTCAGAACCAGGTATGAAAATTATGAGTTTGTAGTGGTGCCATTTGGACTAACCAATGCACCAACTCTCTTTATGTGCTTAAAGAATGGCATATTCATAAATTATTTGGATAAGTTTGTCATTGTGTTCTTGGATGACATACTTATTTATTCTAAGTCTGAGGAAGAGCATGAACATCACTTGAGGTTGGTGTTACAAGTTCTATGACATCCTAATTGGAATGGATTGGTTCAAACAACACCATGCTTTCCTAGATTGTAATAACAAGACCTGTACATGTCTTAATGAAGAAGGAAAACAGAGAAATGTGAAAGGAATTCCAAGACCCATTTCTATAAGGGAGATTTCAGCCTTAAAGATGAAAAAATGTTTCAGGAAAGTATGTCAATTGTATGCAACTCATGTGGAAGAGCTAGAAAAGACAAAAGGGCCAAGCCTTGAAGATTTTTCAGTATTGCAAGAGTTTGAAGATATATTCCAAGAAATAATAGGATTTCCACCAAAGAGGGAGATATATTTCTCTATTGATTTAGTAACATGAGCTTCCCCAGTATAAAAAACACCTTATAGAATGAATACACCTGAACCGAGAGAATTATAAATGCAGTTGGAAGAGTTGTTGAAGAAAGGGTACGTACATCCAAGTGTTTCAAATTGGGGAACACAAAATCTCTTTGTCAAAAATAAGGACGAAACATTGAGGCTCTGTATAGACTTTAGACATTTGAATAAAGCCATTGTGAAGAAAAAATACCCTCTACCCAAAATTGATGACCTCTTTGATCAACTAAGAGGATGATCCGGATTTTATGAGCAAAATGAAATGACAACAGATTATTAATAGGTGCGTAACACAAAATAACATAGGTACAGTAAAATTGGTTTTCTATTCCATAAGGAAATAAGTTGAAACTGTAAAATGCAGCGGAAACAAGCTTGCTGGAATGGTGGTGGATTATCTCTGAGAAGAGATGTGAAGGTTGCGCTCATTCGCAAGAACATGATTACAATGAGGCTCTAAAGGCATTTTTACAATAAAAAGGAATTCCAAAAACTCTATACATCCAAAAACCTAACCCTAGGATATGAAGCGCCAAAAGTCATGTGGTCCCCATCTGGGTAAGTTAGTACATCAACTTCTCGGGGTTGTAACGTTTGCATACGATCTTTGTTTTAGGAGTATGATAGCCCGTTGAAAAGGTATCGTTGACGCGATTCATGTTGCGGTCTCAATCATGCCTTCATCTATCATTGAGAAGCTCGATCCCGAAAAACATTCATTTAGGCCCTCAAAATGTCCCCGCAAGTTAAAACTGCTAAAAATAGTAAATTGCCAAAATTGTCAGAAAACTGTTTTGAGCTGGTTGGAAAAGGTGGGTGGCCACCGATATCCACTTGGATCAATCCTCCCTCCTTAGGAAGAAATGGTCTCCATTTCTTTGAGTTCCCCCATCAGATGAGGAAATTTCTACTGAATTTGGCCCCGGGTGAGCCACTTGCCTTGGTGCAGGAGTTTCCCTGCTTTGATGACTCGATAAAGCTGGATCCTTGGTTGTCGAGTTCCCTTGATTTGTGTGTCCACAATATCATCACTGGATGCTTGTTGTATGCAATCGGGGTTGAGCTATGTTGGTGTCATCTTTTCTGCTACGTCTGAGGTGTCCAATAATGGTGGGAAATAAGGGCGAAGGAGATCCACGTTGAACACTGGGTGCAGGCCAAGGAAAGGAGGAATGTTGAGCTCAAAAGAATTATCCCCCGTGGCCTTGGTGATCAGTGGTATCATAGTGGTCTTCTCCTTGTTGTCTTAATGCATGTCCCTAATGAGGTCAGAGTACAAAGATTTGGGTCTCGAGCTTATTTCTCTTGAGGACAAAAGCTCTCACACGCCCAAACGACCTCTCATGGAAGGATAAAATAAATATGACGGGACATGAGATCCTTTCAAAATGTTGATTGAGGAATCCCTCACACAACAAAGGAATGAGATGATGGATAGTTTTGCGCAAATCCTTCGGCGACTACCAACATGCGACACATCTTCTTCGAGCGAAGAGGCCGCCCCCTTCAAGGCACAAATAAACTTCGATATTCCTATATTTGAAGGTCATATAGACACAGATGCTATAGACAAGTGGTTGAATCTACTAGAAGGGTATTTTTTTGTCCATAACTTTTCAAATAGAGAAAAAATTACTTTTGCGCTCCTCAAAGTCATTCCCCATGTCAAAGATTGGTGGGAAAATTTTTGTGAGCAAAAGGAAACAGAGGAACCCTCATTATTTACAGTCATGACCACCTGGGAATCCTTCAAGGATGCTATTAAGGAACAATACTACCTTGTCGAAATTTATGACGACTTGTATACCAAATAGACCACACTACGGCAAGAAAGAGACCAAGCAGTGCCAGATTTCACAAATATATTCCATACCTTGCGCACCAAGCTGGGTATCAAAGATTTGGAGCAACATCTGATGCTCAAGTATCGTGAATCTCTACATAGATACATCCATATCGAAATGGAATTTCTAGACGTCTCATCCTTGGGTGCGGCCTACCGATATGCCATCAAAATCAGGCAGAAGCTTAAACAAAAGACGCAGAAATTTGGGCCTGGGAACCCCTCACAACAAAATCTAGGAAAGGGCGACCCCAACCCACATAACAAAGGACAGAGCAAATATGGACAGTATCAGGACAACCAATGGGTGCCTTGTAGCTTGAACAACTCTCGCCAAAAATGGCTAGTGAAATTTGGGTCACGATAAGAAACAATAGAATGCGGCATGCCATGAAGCTTGAAGACCTTATCCATGAAAAGTTGAGCCACCGTGGATGCTGTAAATGGGTGTTGAAGAGAACAAAAATGAGAATACTTGAAAAGGCGATCAACAACCACCATGATGACTGATTTATTTTCCGATTTGGGTAATCCTGTAATAAAATCCATAGAGATATCCCTCCAAATAACATGTGGAATCGGAAGTGGTTGTAGTGTGCATTGAGATTTGAATGTTTCTCCCTTGTTGCGTTAACACACATCACATTCAGTGACAAAATTACGAATGTCTTGTTTCATACCATCCCAGAAAAAAGAACGTTTGACCCTGTCATAAGTTTTGGTAAACCCGGAGTACCCAGCTGTGGGTGTAGCATGAAGCTCAGAAAGTATCGTGGATTTAAATTTTGATTGTTTACTTAAATACAAACGACCTTTGTATTGAAGTTCATCATGGAGCGAAGAGTACCTTGGGGAAGCTGAAGCATTGGATTGCAATTGTTAGATCAAATGCAAACTTTTGGGATCGTGTAGCCATTCCTGGAAAACGACTTGTAGCCAATCTGGTACAATGAAGGAAATAGAAAAAAGGGATATATCATCTTCATATTTTCGAGAAAGTGCATCCGCAACCACATTGTCTTTGTCTTTCTTGTAAATGATCTCATAATCATATCCAAAGAGCTTAGTCATCCATTTTTGTTGCTCCGAGGAGGAAATGCGTTGTTCCAGAAAATACTTGAGGCTTTGATGG
>SNQJ01S0020356.1:97894-123675 GCA_010110895.2 Picea sitchensis | reverse complement strand
CCTAGACTCATCTACAACATGACATTTCCATAAATAAGGTTGGACTAAAATAACATCACAAACTTCGAGAGGAGAAACATCACACAATACCTCGTCTTTGAAGGGCTTGATGTCATATGACAGTCGACACTTTTGGCTGACACAGAGATCGCTTCCTTGGCAGAGCCATCCAATAGTGTAGTGTTGTGGGTGCGGTGTTGTCAGTAGGGCCAACCGCTTGATGACCTATGCTGAGATGAATTTCTTCTGGCTACCACTATCAACAATGAAGTGCAATGGGGTGCCTTTTACCCACATCTGTGAATGGAAGATGCGTTCTCCTTCTTCTAGCTCGTCTAGTTCACTAGGCTGGAGCTTGGTTGTAGCAACGGTGGCACTGGGTTCCACGTCAATGATCCGTCTTCCCCTTTCTGGTTCTGGCTCAGAGTCAGAACCCACATCTAATTCATAGGCTTTCACTTCAGCCACCGACGATTGCTTTGGGAGGCAGTCAATAGTGTTATGCCAAGGGCTCTTATGGAAGTTGCACCACTTCCCGGTATCTTTCTTTGTCTTTCCGGTGTCCTTCTTTGCTTGTGTCTTGGACTGGTTGTCCTGATACTGTCTATATTTTCTCTATCCTTTGTTCTGTGGGTTGGGGCCACCCTTTCCTGGCTTTTTTTGTGAGGGGCTCCTAGGCCCAAATTTTCGCATCTTTTGTTTGTGCTTCTGCTCGATTTTGACGACATATCGGTAGGCCGCGCCCAAGGATGATATGTACATAAATTCCATTTAGGTTTGGATGTGTCTATGCAGATCGTCGCAATAATTTAGCACCAGATGTCGCTCTGAATCTTTGATACCCATTTTGGTGCGCAAGGTATGGAAGATATTTGTGAAATCTGGCACTGCTTGGTCTCTTTCTTGCCGCAGTGTGGTCCATTTGGTATACAAGTCGTCATAACTTCCGACAGGGTAGTATTGTTCCCTAATAGCGTCGCTGAAGGATTCCCAGGTGGACGTGACTATAAATAATGAGGGTTCCTCTATTTCCCTTTGCTCACAGAACGTTTCACACAAATCTTTGACATGGGGAACGACTTTGAGGAGTGCAAAAGTAATCTTTTCTCTATTCGAAAAGTTATGGACAAAAAAATACCCTTCTAGTAGATTCAACCACTTGTCTACAACATCTGCGTCTATATGACCTTCAAATATAGGAATATCGAAGTTTATTTGTACCTTGAAGGGGGTGGTGCCTCCACTCGAAGAATATGTGTCGCATGTTGGTAGTCGCTGAAGGATTTGTGTTTAACTATCCATCATCTCGTTCCTTTTTTGCGTGAGGGATTCCTCAATTAATAGTTTGAAATGATCTCCTGTCCCGCCATCTTTCTTTTCTCCTACCATGAGAGGTCACTTGGGCATGTGAGAGCTTTTTTCCTCAAGAGAAACAAGCTCGAGACCCAACTATTTGTACTCCGACCTCATTGGGTACATGCATTAAGACGACAAGGAGAAGACCGCTCTGATAGCACTGATCTGGATTTTATTAGCAGAATGAAATGACTACAGATTAATAACAGGTTCTTAAAACAAAATAACAGAGATACATTAAAACTGGTTTTCTATTCAATAAGGAAATAAGCTGAAACTGTAAAATGCAGCGGAAACAAGCTTGGTGGAATAGTGGTGGCTTATCTCTGAGAAGAGATGTGATGACTGCCCTCATTCGCAAGAAGATGATTACAATGAGGCTCTGAAGGCCTAATTACAATAAATATGAATTCAAAAAACCCTAGACATCCAAAAACCTAACCCTAGGAGATGAAGCGCCAAAAGTCATGTGGGCCCCGTTTGGGTAAGTTAGTACATCAACTTCCAGGGGTCGTAACTTTTGCATACGATCTTTGTTTTAGGTATATGATAACCTGTTGGAAAGGTATCATCAAGGAGATTCATTTTGGGGGTTCAATCATGCATTTGGCTATAATTGAGAAGTTTGATCTCGAAAAACGTTCATTTAGGCCATCAAAATGGCCTCGAAAGTTAAAACTACTAAAAATAGTAAATTGTCAAAATTGCCAGAAAATTGTTTTGAGCCAGTTTGAAAAGGTGGGTGGCCACCGATATCCACCTGGATCAGAGGAGGAAAAATATTTTCAAAAATAGAATTGATATCCGGTTACCATCAGGTAAGAGTCAAGGAAGAAGACATCAATAAGACAACCTTCAGAACCAGGTATGGAAATTATGAGTTTGTATTGGTGCCATTTGGACTAACCAATGCACCAACTCTCTTTATGTGCTTAATGAATGAAATATTCAGAAATTATCTGGATAAGTTTGTCATTATGTTCTTGGATGACATACTTATTTATTCTAAGTCTGAGGAAGAGCATGAACATCACTTGAGGTTTGTGTTACAAGTGGTATTACAAGTGCTATGCCATTCTAATTGGAATGGATTGGTTCGAACAAGACCATGCTCTCCTAGGTTGTCATAACAAGACTTTTACATGTCTTGATGAAGAAGGAAAACAAACACTGTGAAAGGAATTCGAAGACCCATTTCTATAAGGGAGATTTCAGCCTTAAAGCTGAAGAAATGTTTCAGGAAAGTATGTCAATTGTATGCAGCTCATGTGGAAGAGCTAGAAAAGACAAAAGGGCCAAGCCTTGAATATTTTCCAGTATTGCAATATTTTGAAGATATATTCCAAGAAATACTAGGATTTCCACCAAAGAGGGAGATATATTTCTCTATTTATTTAGTACGAGGAGCTTCCCTAGTATCAAAAACACTTTTTAGAATGGGTACACCTGAATTGAGAGAATTATAAATGCAGTTGGAAGAGTTGTTGAAGAAATGGTACGTACGTCCAAGTGTTTCAAATTGGGGAACACCAATGCTCTTTGTCAAAAAGAAGGATGGAACATTGAGGCTGTGTATAGACTTTAGACAGCTGAATAAAGCCATTGTGAAGAACAAATACCCTCTACCCAAAATTAATGACCTCTTTGATCAGCTAAGATGAACAAATACATTTTCAAAAATAGAATTGATATCCGGATACCATCAGGTAAGAGTCAAGGAAAAAGAGATCAATAAGACAACCTTTAGAACCATGTATGGAAATTATGAGTTTGTAGTGGTGCCATTTGGGCTGATCAATGCACCAACTCTCTTTATGTGCTTAATGAATGGCATATTCATAAATTATTTGGATAATTTTTTCATTGTGTTCTTGGATAACATACTTACTTTTTATAAGTCCGAGGAAGATCATGAACATCACTTGAGGTTGGTGTTACAAGTGCTATGAGAACATCGACTTTATGCCAAGCTTAGTAAGTGTTCCTTTTACCAAGAACAAATCCATTATTTGGGTCATATTATTTCAGAACAAGGTATAACAGTAGATCCAAAAAATATTGAAGCCATCATAGTATGGTCAACACCCAAGAATGTTTCATAAATTAGATCTTTTATGGAATTAGATGGATACTACATGAGGTTTATAGCGAGGTTCTCTAAGATTTCTCATCCCATAACTTCTCTACAAAAGAAGGGAATCAAGTTTGAATGAACAATAAAGTGTGAAGTGAATTTAAATTTGTTAAATGAAATACTTACTAGTAGACATATTTTAAAGATTGTTGACCCAAATGAGAATTGTGTGGTATGTACAAATGCATGCAAGGAAGGACTTGGTGGGGTCCTCACTCAAAATGGACATGTCATTAGTTATGAGTCCAAAAAACTCAAAGAAAATGAGAGGAATTATTCCACACATGATTTGGAGCTTGCTGCCATAGTTCATGCATTGAAGATGTGGAGGCATTTTCTCATGGGAAAAATATTTGAATTAAGGATAGACCATAGTGGTCTGAAATATCTTTTTGAACAACCAACTTTGAATGCTAGGAAAACAAGATGGCTGAAATTTTTAAGTGAGTATGACTTTGACATCAAGAATATCAAGAGAAAATAAAATAAAGTTGTTGATGCATTCAATAGAAGAGTACATCTCATGCATGCTACAACTGTTAGTATGCATCAGTCAGATTTAAAGAGAAGAATTTTAGATGTTGTTACAAATTAACATTACCTATAGGTAAAATAAATTTTACAGCAAGAAAATGTACAACAAAAAATTAAAGAGTATGAGATTAAAGAAGATGGATTACTTATGCATAAGAATATAATTTATGTTCCTAGTTCCAGGTAACTTAGGAATTTGGTATTAAAAGAAATGAATAATTTTCCATATGTTGGACATCCTGGTTACCAGAAAAAAATTGTAGCAGTAAGAAGCCAAATTATTTTGACTAGGAATGAAGAAGGATGTTGCTAATTACATTTCCATATGTATGGAATTTCAGAGAGTAAAAGCTGAGCATAGACATCCAACGGGTTTGCTTCAACCATTTACAATTCCAGAGAAGAAATGGGAAGTGGTAACAATTGATTTTATAACTAAATTTCCCAGGACAACAAGACAACTTGATTCCATAATGGTAGTTGTCGATAAATTGAAAAGGGCTACTCATTTTGTTCCTATGAAAATGACTCATACAACAACTAATATTGTAGAAATTTACATTAGGGAAATTGCTAAGTTGCATGGGATACCTAAGGCAATTGTTTCAGACAGAGATACAAAGTTTACTTCAAATTTCTGGAGGTGGTTATTTAAAGGATTTGGTACAAATCTGAATTGAACACAACATACCATCCACAGTCATATGGGAAGAGAGAGAGAGAGTCAACCAAGTGATTGAAGACATGCTGAGAATGTGTGTGATGGATAAACCATCTAAGTGGGAAGACTACTTGCATTTGGTTGAGTTCTCTTATAATAATGGGTATCAAGCTTCTTTGAAGATGATCCCATTTTAGGCTTTGTATGGTAGAAAATGAAATACTCCAGTGAGTTGGGGCAACCCAACAGACAGAGTAGTACTTGGGCCAGAATTGCTCAAGGACATGGAAGACCATATGGTTATAATTAACCAAATTTATAGGCGGCTCAAGATAGACAGAAACGTTATGTAGATAAGAATAAGACAACTAGAGAATTTAAAGTGGGGGAGAATGTTCTTTTAAAAGTGAATCCCAAGAATAACTCATTGAATTTGGGTAGCTGTACAAATCTAGCAACCAGATTCTATGGTCCATTTGAGATCTTGGACATAATAGGGCCAATTGCATACATCCTTGCATTGTCTGCTTCCATGAATGTGTATAATGTATTTCATGTCTCTTTGCTGAAAAAGTATATACATGATCCTAACCATGTTATTGATTGGAATTTGATTCAGGTAGAGCCAGAGGGAGACTTTCAGGTCCATCCAGTCCACATATTGGAAAAAAAAGTCAAAATGATATGGAATCAAGTTATAGAGCTAGTAAAAGTTTAGTGGACCTGCTACGGTCCTAAAGATGCTACTTGGGAGCATGAAGATGCCATGTGAGCAGAGTACCCATGGATTTTTGAATAAATTTTGAAATTTTGATTTATGTTTTGTATATGCACAAAGGACAATGCCAAATAAGGGGGAGGGGAATGTAATACCATGGTTTTGAGTTCCTATATGAAATAATGTATTTTTTTATTTGATGAAAGGCTGGAGTTCCCAAACAATTAAAAAGGTCAGCGTGCCTAGGAAATGTAATGCTATGATCATTATTAATAATAAAATACATCATTGGCTTAAAGACATACAAGGACAAGAGTTATAGGGGGCTATGATTCCACGAGAGAGGGGGCTTAAGGGGATAAGTCATTTTATCATATTTTATTTACCTATAATTGTTTTTAATGGAGAGAAGTGGTTACATGTGCTTCTTGGGTAAATTCCATGAGGTTCTTGATTTTCAAGTAAATATTTAAAGCCATTTGGTGGGTTGTTTTGGGGGTTCTTCTTCACTCATTATGTTCATTCATTATTCATTTTTCACAGTCTCCATTCTATTCAGTTTTTTACTCATTCATTATTTTTGTTGGAATGGGACCTTGGGGGTGAATTATTGAGGAGGAAGCAATTTTTTGTTGGTTGTAGCAGTGACTAGTGTGTTTCAGCCATGAATTAATGCATGCATGCCTTAGATGCATTGTCATGTACTAAATTTTATTCACAGATGCGAGTTGTGAGAGTTCCAGCATGGATATTCTTGACTAGATGCACTGGGGCCCTGGAAGGAGTTGGACAACTTGAGGGACTGCATGGCAAAGAAGGGGGTCCATTCTCTTGGGTTGTGCAATTTGGAGAGAAGATAGATGGTGTACTTTAGATTGTTGCGTATTGAGAAACCTGTGAGAGATTGAGTGTTGACTGGTTTGGGAAGCTGAGTGACACCATGGAACCATCATTTTGAACTCATAGCTCTATCTCGGGGGTGACCTGTTGTTGATATTTGGAACAATAGTGTCTATGGTTGGGTGGAACGTCCTTGGTATGCAACCAGTTGGTGAATTCGATTCATTAAAGATAAGTTTTCTCTGCCATGTGTTTCTCTGTTGTATATTTATTTCCGCTGTGTATTAATTATTGTTTCTAAGATTCATATGTTATGACATACATGCTTGTTGGTTATTGTTATGCATGGCATGTTTAAACATTCTTTATATTGTAGCATGAATCTTTATTATTGCATGTGTTGTTATCATGTTTCTTTCATGCTTCTTTAATAACTAAATGTTATCAGAATTGGAATTCCATTTCGAACAGAGTTTATGAGGAGGTAGCGTGCTCGACCAGGGGGTGGATGGGTATGTTAAAAGGACATTGTGGTGAAGAAAAATGACAAAGCTACGATGATGCAGATGCGATATCATCTAGTTTTGGCTTCTTTTAATATTATTTTGCAAAACATCCATTTAGCATGAAAGTGGTCCACTTCTTTAGAAAAAACATGCAGTCTCTTGGTTAATACTTTATGGAACCATGTTTAAAGTTATATGGAGGCTACATTTATGTGGAAATGTATGTAAAAGTATATGTATTTTACGACATACATTTTAGATTTGCTTCTGAGAGTTAGATGTTGTAGTAAGATTTCTTAATGACCAATTAAGGTGCAAATGATTTCTAACAATTAAGATTTCTTAATCTACACATTTAAGCATACATGTAACATAGCAATGAAATCAACATGGAGACATTGAAATTATATTAGAAGAACAAATGGCTCTTTGACATTTCATAGTATGGTAAGACATTAACAACAATCATACATAGATAGATTATTCTCATTGTTCTCTACCTCATGTGCCTTCAGGTATGCAATAAGCTCTTAGCATGTATATTGATGCATCCCTATATTGGGAAAGAATCCATGTATATTGATTGCATATGTAAATAAAATGGTGTGGTGGAAGAGCTCTCCAAAAAGAAAGTGTCGTATTAATATTTGAAAGTACATGAGATGCAAAATAGGGGCGGAACCCCTATTTATATAGAATAGAGACACTTGTTGGATCATGTTGTCATTGATGCCAATGGTTTGATTGATTGATGTCAAGTGATTGATTGATGTCAAAGGATTTATTGATTGATGATTGATGTAATATAATATGTATTTTGCTTGATGAGAATGCATAGATGAATATGAATCAATGAGTTGTCATTGATACATGATGAAGATGGATCGATGTGGTTTCATTGGTATATGATGCATTGTTGGAAAAATGTATAGATGACTCATTATTGTATTATCATGATTGATAAGGTGAAAAAATGGATGAACTCCAAAGTGGTCCCCTTATGGTGAAAGCCCTCACGGGAAGACGCTTTGCGGATTGAGTTATCCTAGAAGAATGGTTGGCTGGAAGACGCTTTCATGATTGAGTTATCCTAAGAATGGTTGGAGGACCCTGCTCTCATTATTTTCTTATCATGATTGGATACAGCACAAATGAATGAAATCCAAAGTAGTCCCCTGATGGCAGCCCCTACCTGGGAAGACCCTTTACAGATTGAGTTATCCTAGAAGAATGGTTGAGGACCCATGCTTGTATGTGGAATAATGATGAAGATCAAGGAAATTATGGTGAAACCATCCTAGATGGATAGTGCTTTTCATGTCATTTCTAATGTATGGAATGCCACATAACTCCTCATGGTTTGAGAGTTATGGTCTTTAATGTAAGATGAAGGACCTCCACATGAAGGCTTGAAGCCCCCAAGGTCAAAGAAGTCAAAGTGACCTTAAAATAAGAAATCATTATTTAAATGATAAAATAAAGTGGACAAAGTCAAGGTGGATTCATTTAAATAATAAAAGAAGTGACAAAATCAAGAAATGATAAAGTAAGGTGACTAAATCAAGAAGGAATATTTAAATGATAAAGCATCGAGAACCTTCTATTTATTGAAATTGGTTAACCCTAAAAATAAGGAAAATAGGTTAAGTGGACCTTAAATGGGTTATGACCTAAAAGAAGAAATAAATTATTTTGCAAACATGTGCTAAGACAAAGTCAAGGTCGACTATTTAAATAATAAAGAGAAGTGAAAAAACAAGAAAATGATAAAGTAAGATGAGAAAATCAAGAAGGAATATTTAATGATAAAAATATTGGAGAAATTCCCTTTATTTATGGAAAGTGGCTAACCCTAAAAACAAGGAAAAATAGGTTAAGGACCTAGAAACGGGTTAAGGGACCTAAATGATGAAAGTATAAATAAGATAACAATGGTCTCTCATAGATCATCCTTTAGTGGATCAATGGAGAGATTCCTGTGAGAATATATTTTGGAGTATTGATGGAGAGCTTCAGGAGAGATTCTTTGAGCATTTTTGGTGTGGAAACACTTGAGAATATTGAATATATATGACCCAGGCAACCAAGGATATCTGCTTCCAATTCTAAGAAGGCTGAAGGTGGAAAAAAGTATATCGAACTGAAGGATGGGATAAATTCCTTTGATGATGTTTAAGGTATATTATTTATGTGTCATTCTACCATTTTCGCTATAAATTTTTATATAATGATTCAATGTGAAATTGGTAATTCCATTGAGAAAAAAATACCCAAGTATCTATGGTAAAAAATTGAACTTGTGGTTCGTTTTATTTTTGGGAGCGGCACCTTGAAATAGGCCAATGGTCCTCAAATCCACAAAAGGGTGTTTCATGTAAAAACGCTATAACTTCTTCATACTGCATCCAAATCTTCGAGACCAAATGTTTTGTTAGGGTACAAATCTAGAGTATGTTGTGTAATAGTTTCGCAATAATTAAACTACTATTTTGTGACGTTACTGCTTCATGTCACTCTAGAATGAACTTATAACGTAAACAAGGTATGTCATTTTGCTATAACACATTTTATGAGGGTTCCAAGTAGTGCCACTTGAGGAATTTGTATGAAAAAACCAAAGAACATTTCGTATATCACGATCTCTTTATTCATTACAGGTACAAATTTTTGTTTATTTCAAGTTAGGGTTGTCAATTAATCCAAAACTAGTCATGGTTGAAACAAGCTAATCGATGAGTTGGCACAAGCATGAGGTGTATAGCGACATGCTGGTACATATCGATGAGTCATTTTTTATGAGTACTTGGACACATTATTGGTATATACTGGTACATGGTTGGATGCACTTGTTTATGATACAAGTTGATTACAAATTACCACACGTTGCGGTATGGTTACGAATTTGTTTATGCTGACAGATTACATCCTTGAGGTTTGTTGCCCTCATCTCAAATGGAAAATGACATAATGTTTAGTCTCCATAAATATTTTTCTCAGAGTTGCACTCTCATTTAGTTTTTCTTAAAACCCTGACAAAGTCCATAATAAAAAATAAACGTACACATCTTGTGTTCTTTGTGTTCCTTGTGGAGATGATTTGTTGATGATGTATTACATCTAACTCACGGTAAAATATGACATCAATGAGTAATGAGAAATGTTGGCGTTAACTAAGGAGTTTTGTGTAAGAGGGAAGTTTGGGAAACCACACTCATTCAACCCCTCTAAGTGTGGTGGTGTAATTCAAATAATTGGTATCGAAGCGAAGCCTTCACTCATGCTTTTTCCTAATAAGCTTAAATATACGCAGACACAATCAAAGACATGATGAAATACCAATCCTTGATGAGGAAAAACTATTCTATTTGGAGAATAAAGATGAGAGTGCATTTGAAATATCAATGGGAGCAATAATTTGGAAGGCAACCATCGTGGATCGGGCCTGAAGAAAAATCAAAGTTTGGTACCGAGGGAAGGAGCAATCGACAACAATTTCAAGACCATCTTAGTGGACTTTCAAGCCCTAACAAAGAGAGAGCATGGAGACAATGCACTCCCTCAAGGATCTATGGCTAAATCTAGAGGAGATATACTCAAAAAGAAAGAAGATGTTGAAGACCACTCAGTCAAGATTATCAAAGGTAAAGAATCTCTAACTCTTGATCGCATATGTGATGATTTTAAACGAAAAGAATCATGTGATGATGTTGGAAAGAAGGAAGATATTGAAGACAATTCCATCAAGATCAATTAAGGTAAATAATCTTCAAAATCTCCTGATTGCAATATTTCAAAAATGTGATGATGTTGAATTTTTCTCAAGTGAAGAAGATGATCTAGAAATAGTTTGTGTAAAGTTTGGATGATAGTTATCCCATGGAAAAAATGGGAAGAAAGGCACCCATTAGAACTCAAAAAGGAAATTGAAGAGGGTTTATATAGATATAGAAGCGATCATTTTATACACACTATAACTATCTCTCTGATAACACTAAAAATTTTCTTAAGAGGAATCAAAGGTACATCTTGATGC
Source organism: Picea sitchensis (assembly GCA_010110895.2). NCBI lineage: Eukaryota > Viridiplantae > Streptophyta > Pinopsida > Pinales > Pinaceae > Picea > Picea sitchensis. Next base: position 112,893 of record SNQJ01S0020356.1, on the reverse strand, counting down.
TAAAGGAAATGCTCAAAGAGAGCAATAAGACTCAACTAGAAGAAAAGGAAGAAGAAATCAAAGACTAAAGAACTAAAAAAGAAAAATGTGTGGAAGGTAGATGATGAGATTATAAAACTTTTTGAAACTATTGTCCATCTCAAGACCCAAACTGAAGAATCCAAAAGAATATAGGAACTATTGAAGAATCAAATAAATGAAAAGGAAGAGTCATGTTGTAAGCTAGAAGTCAAAATTGTTGACTTTAGAAAGAAGGTAGAAAATTCCTAAAACAAATTCTTGAATAACTCACTAATATTGGATGAGATCTAGAAAAGTCAAAGATCACCATATGATAAATCATGTCTTGGATACAAAGGAGTGTTATTACACATACTGGCTAGCACCTCAAAGAAGCATGAGGTAAATCCATCAAAGAATGAAGACAATGTTGCAAAGCAACCATCTACACAAGGCAAAGAAAATTTCAAAAGAACAAGCAAGGAAGACATCAAGAAGCTATTCTCGACAATAAACAAAGTTAAGGAAAGTATTTTCATGGGCATTGTTATTCATGTAATGGATATGGTCACAAGATTTGAATGTAGATCTTATGAAAGGAGATATAATGGAGAATTTTATAACACCATGAGGTGCTTGAGATGTGATCAAGTAGGACATATTGATGTTCAATGTAAATCCATGAGATGCTGGCTAACCATAGTGGATCGGCAACAAATCCCATGAGTGTTGAAAGACAAGAAGAAATTCCATGATGAGGAACTTCAAATAGCATGGCTACTAGAAGGAATGAAGTGCGCGAGGCTATTATTTGAAAAGATGGATGCCTCAGAGCCCAAGTCTCGAGTAAGCAGGGACATCTACAAAAAGTGGGTGAAGAAGACAAAGCAAACTGCATCCGGAATGAAAGACTAAGGGAAGCTCAAGTAAGTCATCTATCGAAGCATACACGGGTGATGTGCTGGTATCGTACTGCATAATGATGACCTTGTATAGGCCATGTACATTAATGTGATCAAGCAGCAACAAACGCAGATATGTGGTAAATCCTTGAGAAAAAGACTATGCACATGGATTGTACTGATGTGTGATGGTATAACACTTTGTTGCGTGGTCTAACACTATTTGTCGCAGTTCCTCGGTTGACCATTTGATGCGTGTTTGTGTTCATCTCTTTGATTATGTAAAATAAAATCTCAAGCGCATGAGACTAACCCATGAGTATGATGATGTTGATCTATTGGTGTACATGGCTAGTACACATTTGTGCCTCTATCATTGATGTATCTTGTGATGTATTATTATTGGAAGCATATGTTGATATCATGGTGCATGATTTTCATGTGGATTGGGCTACATATTGGGACATATGGTTGGTGAGTTGATGAGGATCATGTTGTGTCATTGCTGATCTATAGTTGATGTAATGATTGGTACTTTCTAGTACATTGAAGAGGCACCTACTAGAAGTTTTGATCGGCACACAGTTTTCATGTGGATTTACATACATATATGGGATTCACTCATTTTGTGGTAATGGTGCATGGTAATGTACATGTTTGGTACACTCCTAGATGGCATATGCTTGATGATAATACACCATTGGTACTACTTGATTAACACAACAATTGGCATCTATTTGAGATACCTAATTGTGGCAATTTGGTTCATGATGAGACATATCATGAGTGGTAAGGATACATTGTTTGACATGTTGGTAGACGCACATAATATTGGCATATTGTAGATGCACATGTTGGCATGTTGATAAAAGCATATGATTTGATACATTCCATGGATGATATCTTTGGCACATTGCATGATGTTGATGTACATAGGTGTTGGGTGCATGATGAGCACACATTTTGTACATGATGCAATTTGGCTGATATTTTCCTTTTCTCATGATTCTTATTTCATTGTTGACATATATCTTTGTTCCATGATGCTTGGTATGGCATGATTCTTTTGATGCATGAACATGTCCAAGGATCATTATATGGTAGCACAATGTTCATCTTGCGTTAAAATATAGGGAGACACCCATAGGGAGAGCCATCTTCCCATGATTCTAGGAGGAGATATTTACTGCATGCATACCTAGAAAAGAGCCCTATACTTGAAGAAAGAGCACAAGAGCATAATTGTAGGGAGAAGGTTCCATGTATCTTCAACATTACTTCAGAGTGATATCCCTTGTTAAAAAGGGGGAGAGATTATTTAGAGGGGAAGATCAAAGGCATTCAGACAGGGGAGCAAGTCCCTGGGAGAGTTCAAGCAATGGGAGCATCCCTAAGATGAGAATGGCCCCCTTGCCATCGGGATGTCGTTGGGAGAGTTAATCACATTGATGTGGATTGATGTTTATTGATGGGGAGAGATATCACATTGACTATTGATGTAGAGCACGCCTTTTCTACATGCCTACATCAATGATTGTTGTCGACATCAATGCTGGTATTTCCACTTACCAAAGGAGGAGATTGTTGGATCATGTTGTCATTGATAATGGTTTGATTGATTGATGTCAAGGGATTGATTGATGTCAAAGGATTGATTGATTGGGTATTGATGTAATATAATATGTATTTTCCTTTGTGATGGGAATACATAGATGAAGATGGATCAATGAGTTATCATTGATATGATGAAGATGGATCAATGAGTTGTCATTGATACACCATGAAGATGGATCGCTAGGTTTCATCAGTATATGATGCATTGTTGAAAAAATATATATAGATGACTCCATTATTGTCTTTATCATGATTGATAAGGTGCACAAATGGATGAACCTATGGTTCCCCTTATGGTGAAGTTCTCACTCTGAAGATGCTTATGAATTGAGTTATCCTAGAAGAATGGTTGGAGGACCTTCGCTTCCCTTATTTTCTTTATCATGGTTGATAATGGGCACAAATGGATGAAATCCAAAGCGGTCCCCTTATGGTGTATCTTTAAGCATTTCCCTCATGGGAATATGCTTTACCGATTGAGTTATCCCAGAAGAATGGCTGGAGGACCCACGCTTGTATGTGGAATAATGAGATGAAGATCAAGGAAATTGTTGGTGAAATTGTCCTAGATGGATGGTTCTTGTCATGCCATTTCTATGGTAAGGTGGAATGTCACATAAATCCTCATGGTTTGAGATTTATGGCCTCCAACTAAGATGAATGACCCCTTACATGAAGGCTTTCAGTTTCCCAATGTCAAAGAAGCCAAAGTGACCTTAAAAGAAGAAATCATTATTTAAATGATAAAGTAAAGTGACAAAGTCAAGGTGGATTATTTTAAATAATAAAGAGAAGTGACAAAATCAAGAAATGATAAAGTGGCACAAATCAAGAATGAAGACATTTTAAATGATAAAGTATTGGAGACCCTTCTATTTATTGAAAGTGGTTAACCCTAAAATAAGGAAAATAGGTTAAGGACCTATAAAGATAAATAATATTTAAATGATAAAGTAAGGTGACAAGTCAAGGTGGATTATTTAACAATAAAAGAGAAGTGAAAAAATCAAGAAATGGTAAAGTAAGATGAGAAAAATCAAGAAGGAATATTTAAATGATAAAATATTAGAGAAATTTCATTTATGGAAAGTGGTTAACCCTAAAACAAGGAGGCCAGGGTTAAGGACCTAGAAATGGGTTATGACCAAAAATGGGTTAAGGACCTAGACGATGAAAGTATAAATAAGATAGCAGCAATGGTCTCTTTGTAGATTGTCCCTTTGCTGGATCAATGGAGAGCTCTTCAGGATAAATATCTTGTGGAGTTTTGATTGAGAGCTTCTTGTGAGAGTTTCTCAAGCATTTTTTGTGGAACACTTGAGCACTATTGAATATCTATAGGTGACTCCAGGTAACCAAGGATATCTAATACCACCTTTAGAAGGAAGGTAAAGAAAAGAGGGTCGGAATTGAAGGGAGGATAAATTCCTTTGATGATGCTTCTGTTGCATGTTATTTTACGTGTCATCCTTCACCATTTTGCTATAACTTTTCTATAATGATTCAAAATGTGAAATTTCTATTCCATTGAGAAAAAATACCCAAGTATCCGTGGTGTAAATTCATCTTGTGGGTTGTTGTATTTTGGGAGTTACACTATGTGGAAAATAGGGTTTTGGCTAGTCCCGAACTAGTCAAAAATAATCAAGCTGCAAAACCAGCCATAACTTCTTCATAAAAAGATTCAAATCTCGAGACAAAATGTTTTGGTTAGGTACAAGATGTAGTATGTTGTGTAAATGCCAGATCAATTCAACTAATATTTTGTGCAGCTACTTCTGCCAAGGTCACTCTAGAATGCTTAATCTTTAAGGTATGCCATTTTGCTATAATGCCTTTTCTGAAAGGTTACAAGTAGTTCCACTTGGAAGGATTTCATTAAACACACTCAATAAAATTGTGTATCAATTTCAACCCATATATCTTTATTCATTACAAGTAAAAAAGTTATGATTATTTCAAGCTCCGGTTGTTGACTAATCCAAAACTACTAGTCATGGTTGAGACAAGCAGCTTGATGAGTTGGCACATACATGAGGTATAGTGGATGATGTTGGTACATATTGATGAGTCATTTTTATGAGTATTTGACATGATCAGTATATATACTTGGTACATGGTTGGATGCACTTGCTTATGGTACAAGTTGATTATGTGTTGTTTCATACTGTGCTGGTGCATGGTTGATGCACCTGTTTATGTCACGCATTGATATTTGTTGATGATTGTTGCCTCTTCTCAATTGGTTCTAAGGGTGTAAGATGAGTCTTGCATATAGAGTCGGTGTTCTCAGAGAGTTGTACTCTATCTGCTTTTCTAAAACCCTCCGATTGAAGTCCATAATAAACAAAAATTGTATACAGATCTTGTGTTCTTTGTGGAGATGATTTGTTGATGATATGTTATCGAGTATATGTTGTTGATATGCATCACATCTAACCATTATAAACATCAATGAGTAATGAGAAATGTTGAATGTTAACTAAGGAGTTTTTTGTGTAAGAGGGAAGTTTTGGGAAAAGATCCCCACACTCATTCACCCTCTAAGTGTGTAGTAGGTGTGTCCAACAACACTAACTTATGACCCCATTTACTAGTATGAGTACTTAGGCCCTTATTACATGAAATTGGTATTTTACATACAATACCTAAGGACTAAAATAGTAATGTAAAATATCAACTTATATACAAAATAACTTATGTATATAAAGTCTAATGGATACTAAATATGATTAGATATACAACATGTAATATCTTGTGAAAATATTTGTCCTAGTAGCATTGGAATTTCCCTAAATGACAATTAATGCAAATTTTGAAATTTCACCTCAACCTTGAGATTCCCCATATCTATTTTCTATGACCTTTCAGTCCTAGGGTTGAATCTGAAATATAAATTACAATAGCATATACTTCATTTCTTTGCAACCTAGCTCACAAGCCAACCTAAGAAAATAAGTATTGAACAAGTGCAATTCAATGGAACATTTTTTTAGCTCGTAGGTCACACTTCCCAAGCATATAACATATTAAAAAATACTTATTACAATAGATTTATTATTGCCATAAATTTTACGTGTTTGTTAAATCATTAAAAAGAATATGTTCAATGTTATGTCAAATCAACACACATAACCAATGCTAGAAACTTCTTAATCACCATGAGAGAATAAGTTGAAATTAGATATGCAAGTACACAAAGTTTTGGTAGAAAAGCATGCTTCATATACACATAATGAAGTTACAAGTACATATCAACAACTTAATACAAGCTAATAGAAGCCATGATGTCCAAACCCTAACTAGAGCATCCACCATAAAAAATAAACCATAGCTACCAACTCCTCCTATCTAGGAATCACTCCCAACCATAGACAATTTCTCCACCAAAGATCCACAACAAGCTAGCATACATATTGGCAAGTCCTCTTTGGCACCTACACTTGCATCACAAAATTGTACAAGATAAAACATGGACCTTCCATTATCTTCTCCACATCAAGCACTCCAAGTAATAGGGTTTCCAATGCCACAAAACCCTAGTTTTCTTCTCTCACAAAAATCACAAGAACAAGTTCTCCCTTTACTCCTATAGGGTTTCTCACGAACCTTAGCTTCCCTTGTATTCTTAAGAAAAACCCTAAGCCTAGTCTTCTTTTTGAATCAACTCAAGAGACCTAGTGCTAAAGACTTAGAGCAAAGTACAATGAAGAAGAGTACGTAAGAAAGAGACAATTTTGTTGTAACTCTCACATCACTAATTCAAGTATGTGATTAATATCACGTATGAAAAGAATCCCTCCTCTCTTTATACATATGAAAAGGTAAGTGAGGTCAACAATAATAAAGTGGACAATGTCCACAACGAGAAACTTAATTAATCACTACATAGGTCCATATGTGAAGTGATGCATCTTTAAATGACACATATCAAGCTCCAAGGTATGCACATCCATCAATCAAGGGTCCCAAGGTGAGCACTCCACAATAAGGGTCCAACGCTCTTGCTCCAAAGTTCTATAATGTTAAAATTCTATCTCTTAATCCATATGCTTCTGCAGGTCCACCACACCTCCATAAACACTCCTCAACCCAAGAATCCTCAAGTGATCCCATGCTACCTAGGGCTCAATGCCCTCCTTATAAATGATCCAGGGCTCCTCTTTCAAATAGGTCCTCTTCCCAAGCAAGCAACCAAGCCCTCCATGTGTGCCTCATGAAGAGTGTTTCCATGCCACATAGGATTCCAACCTTGTAATAAAGTGCATCATATAAGCATGAAGTCAAGGTTTAGAAATTCATGAGTAAGTTATCTCCAACATGCATTTTTGCTACAATACAACCAAGGGTATTCAACACACCATGCACACCATATCACATGAAGCACCCCAAACATGGTGTAAACACTTCTAGAGTAACAACTCATAAGGAAATGTGTCACATAAGAATCAAATTATGGTATATCAATCCATGAGTATCTCCAATGTGTATGCCCACTATAATACAACCAAGGGTAGTCAACACACCATGCACACCATATCACATGAAACACCTCCAAGCATGTTGCAAACATTTTTGGAGTAAAACCAAAAGCTAACACATAGTTGAATAATCAAAATATTAAAATCCCATGTTGAAGATGTTGTTGAAATAATTGAAAATGCACACTTCCAATATAGTGTAAATCCAAAATAACCAATTTAGTAGCTCATAAAATGAAAATGTAGAAACATGTGTCCCAAATTTAAAAAGCATCGAATTGCAAAAAATGGATATTGCAACACACGTTTTATCCTCTCTAATGACTTTTAGGGTGTACTCACAAAAGAAAGTATGGGTCCAATTTATTTCTAGGTCATTGATGCAAGAGGGGACAAGATTTCAATCCCAAACCACTTTATTTATCTAAATACTACTCCAACTAGCTAAACAAAAAACATATCTATGTCTAATGCATTGAATGAGAAAGGGGTTATTTTTGGATTTTTAATCGATGTCCAGAAGGCATTGAACATGGATATCTACAATATGAAAACTTACCCCATTTTCTATCATATGCATGCTCCAATTACTTCATAGGTCATGTTTCCCCCTTAAGGAAAACTACCTCCAAACCACCCTCTCAAGGGTGCATTGATGCTGCTTGGATGAACTATTTTTCTCATATCTCTGAGTTGAAGTTTGATCTTCCAGTTCTTCCAACCCTACATCATCCATGAGCTCTTTTATATGACTCTACCATTAAACCCATAATAGTACAACATTAAAACAATCATCTATAGTCATATGCTCACATATTTAGACAAACATTTCCTGAAGAACATAAATAAAAAAAATACAACAACTACACATAAGAATAGTATACAGTGTGAGATACATTCTTACACAACTCCAGTCTTGAATCAAAAGTATTAAAATAGTCCACAATAGGTGCAACACAAGAATATGAGTTCTCTAGAAAAAATCTTGGCCAAAAAGGATTACCCTTATTAAAGTTCTAGCAGTAGTATATGAAAGCTCTAAGAGACAAAATCCCCTCTTGAATATAATGATTCTATTTATTAAAATATTCCTTGACTATTGGTCTTTTGCCTCCCTGACTCTTGGCCTTTTGTTAACAAAATTTTGTCCTTATCCTAAATAGGATGATGAAGATATACTTACAATGAAAATATTCATAAATTACAATTTCTGGCATCGTGTATAGTTACACCTCGGATTTTTTCCTTTAGTGCTTGTAGGCCATCATGGCTTTTGACACTAGTTCACCTCCTACAACGTAATCAATGAATTGCATACCATGGGCCTCTTTTTCCTCTTTGCTTGGGACTTGCCTATTATGAGATTTCTTGCCTTATTTTAAATTTTCACTTCATCCTCTCCCATTTTTCTTGATTCTTATTATCTGATTGGTGCTCATGTGCCGGTAGCTCATCCGTTTTTGTAGATAACATTTGCAGATTTACTATTGTGTACCAATGGGTCCTCCTTGTCACAATGTCTAGCATCCATATCTTTGTGGTCCACTCCTTCATGCATTACGTCTTCATATAAAAATGTATAACCCCTTTTCAGTGTCAGTGCTTGGATGCCATTTACCGCAAAATACACGAGTTACAAAAATACAAAACTTCAAATTATACTTTAGAATTTTTTTTTTTTAATGAATAATTCATTTAGAAACTCAATAAGGGGTTCAAATTTACTTCCACGAGTTCCATATCTAGTCATTTTGATGATGATTTTGTGGACACCTTCGTTGGAATGTTGTATTATCAAGTTTTTGTGTTGTTGACAGTGCACCCATATTAAAATTTGCAATTCTGTAATGAATGGTGAGGAATATCCTGAAATTTATACTAGATAAGTTATAGAGCTCGATGATACCTTTCCGACGGTATGGGAGTGAAAAATGGATTTCAGAGTCAAAAGTTATGGCAAAAGCACTAGAAGATATGTTATTACTTATGCACTGTTTTGCACCTCTGCCAATCTTTGGGGTAATATGCCTTGTGTTTTAAGTACGCCCACCAATAATTTCATCCTCTTCCCACTTCATAAACCTTGGTTAAAAACCAAGCCTTTTGAATGTATTGTGTGAATTTATTTTTGGGGTGATACATATTGTTTTGGGAAAGTTTTAAGAAAAGGGCGATACGTTACATGTCGAGGAGGATTTAAAATATTGGCGATAAATTATTTTAAAAGGGGCCAATACATTGATTTTAAATGGGGTATGTAATCTTATTTATATGATGTGTACACCTCAGCCCATCTTTTGTTTTATTCTTTACACATCACCCCTTTTTAAAACCTTATTTCATATTCCTTAAAATTTTATTTTAATTTCCCTCACGGTATCAAACCTTTAATCTTTGGTTGAGTCCGACATAGCGGAGTAAATTATTTTTTGAGGGGCGATAAAGATTTCAAATGGGGTCGATAAATATTTTTAAAAGGGTCAATAAATATTTCAAATGGGGCTGATAAATATTTTTTAAAGGGTCGATAATGATTTCAAATGGGGTCGATAAATATTTTGGACTTTGTCCTATGTTCGACCACACCCAAACTTGTCCCCTCCTTTGTTTCATTATCCATGCGCATCACTCAATTTAAAATTTACCTTATTTTATTTCACCCCTCCCTTTTAATTTATTCATGCATGACCCGTTTCACATGGAAGATTTATTATGGGAATGATATATCACTTTCATTAAAAAAAAATTGGAGCGATGTATCACTTGAGTGTTTTATTTTTATTTTTTATGGTGCAACACAATGTCACGTGATTTGTTTTTGTAGTGATACACCATGTGTTGCACAATTTTTTTTTTTTACTTTTTTTATTTTTTTATGCCATATGTCGGGGTGGATTGGCACAACTTGATTAATTTGGCTTAAAAAGCCTATAACTTTCCTATACGATGTACGATTGAGATGTCATTTTTTGCAATGCAGATAGAATATGCAAAGGTTTCTAATGTGGGGTCATACAACTCCATTCAAAACATTTCAACAACTTCATGATTGATGAAGTTCATTTGACACGAAAATCCTTGGTGATTCTTTTTTACTTCTAGACCTTGGATTTGGATTCCTTAAATGGTTTTGGATTCATAATCCCACAAAACCTATAGTAGGTATACTCTGGGGGTGAAAATTTCACTTTGACTAGTACCCGAAACTATGCGCAAAATCATTTTTTTAACAGAAGTTTGGGCCCCATTCTTTCCATTGCTTTACTTGAATTTAGCGATGTCAATTCCTTTTACATCTATGTTATATAGGATTTCAATACATCCATTGAAACTGGGGTCATCCACTAGTAGCTAAGGTATTTTATCATGTGAAAACAACTAACAATGTTTGGAGCACTTGGTAGCGAGTACTTGGCAGGTGTTATGTACCTAAACATATATAAATATATAAGATAGAATAATAACTCAAATCATTCACCAAAACACTGAACACAAGAAATAGAGAAACCCTTGAGGTAGAGTAACACTGTATATTATTCCTTATGGAAGGAATGCACTCTTCAAGAAATACTTTCTTGTTACAATAAAAAATATTCTTCACCCTCCTCAATTACATTGCTTACACTTCTTTATATAGCATTATCTATCTTATAGGAACATTATAGAGAAGGAATATTCTAGAAAGCTTATTTATTATATCTAATTACCATAACGAGTCTTATTTAATAATATAGTAGACCTAGTCCACTTTACATTGAATGACCTCCACTAATAATACATAACCACATTCCCATTGGTTACCTCCCTAGATACCCCATAATACCTCCCTAGATATACTACATTCCATTCCCCTTCACATGTTTCATCCTCGAAACAGGTGAATAAACCATACAATATGACCGACTAAGCAATGTAGCCAACTGGTACCAAGTACGACTATCCATCCATCCTAATGGAAGCCAAACATGATGTCCAATTGTTTCCTTGCCACCCTAATCTTGATCTACATCATGTCGGGGTTTCCATGGGATTGTTTCTCTAGCCCGATGTCTTCCTACAGTGCTAGTAGTCTTCCATGAACCTCTTGATTGGTTTTCTTTCTGGTTCCCTGTTGGTGCATAAGTGTGTTGATGTTCATGCCCTTGCCTTTATAACTTTTGTTTCTTTATATGACGTGGATGGAAATATACAACAACTATATGAATTTGTTCTTTTTTCATCAAATATGAAAAACATTGTGCCTTTGAGTCAATGACCTCCTTATCATATTTATTGTGTCCTTCCTGTGTCTTTGCTTCATCTCCTTCTATAGACTTTTCCTTTGATTCAACTTCAGATTCAAAAATAATTTCTTTACTGGCCCCCGTGGGCCCATATTTCTTACTAAGAGACACATTTTGCAATGTGATTTTCTTTTTCTTGTACCACAACTTCAAAAACTTCTTTTGCACATTAATTTTAATTGTACCCATTGATTTTATTCAAGGATATTCCAAAACACATATTTATCCATCGAAATATTCAAATATTTAAAAGACTGGAATATTTTTGCACTCAACCTGTGTGCTTTGAATATTCTTTGCAGTAACTTGCAATATATTAACCAACTGAACATTGATAAAATTATGCATGCAACTAGGGTTAATAGAAACAATGATATTTTATTTATGAATACATCCATGAACATGTAATATAGATTTGCCACATGAAAATGAACCCTTAGTGCTCTTTGTATCATCTTTTTCAACATGAGACCACCTATCTAAATATACCTTTTCAAATTCTTCATCGAAAATCCCCATTATCTTGACCTGGTCTAATGATTGCCACCATGTGCCAACATCTTCTCTAAGATAAAAAAATAAATAAAATCTCCAATTATCTTTCCATTCTTCAATACTAGGACCATAATATTTTCCAGAGAAAATATCTTGTTTTCCATAACCAAAAAATAAAACTAGGGTTTTTAAAAAATAATTTATAGTGCAAATCGCACAGCTTTTTCCGGAAAAACCTTGAAAATTTGTCGAATTTAAAATGATGATAATTTCACTTCCCAAACTCCGTTTCAACTGATATGTTTTTTGAAATTGGGTATTTTTTCGAGAGGAATTCAAATATCAAATTATGTTTTGCAAATAATAAGCATAAATTTTCATACCTGAGTATGAAGTCCATCGCCCCATTTCTTCCTTTTAAAAAATCTACAAAATGAACCAAAGATCTGTTCTCTTATTTGGCCAAGGAAAGTGATCTGATACTAAATTTTATGTACCTAAAAATATATGAAGATATAAGATATAATAATAACTCAAATCATTCACCAAAACACTAAACACAAGAAATAGAGAAACCCTTGAGGTAGGGTAACACCATATATTATTCCTTATGGGAGAAATGCACTCCTCAAGCAATACTTGCTTGTTACAATAACAAATATTCTTCACCCTCCTCCAATACATTGCTTACACTTATTTATATAGCATTCTCTATCTTCTAGGAACATTCTAGAGAAGGAATCTTCTAGAAATCCTATTTATTATATTTAACTACCATAGTGGGTCTTATTTAATAATATAGTGGACCTAGTCCACCTTACATTGAATTCCCTCCATTAATAATACATAACCACATTCCCATTGGTTACCTCCTTAGATACCCCATATTACCTCCCTAGGTATACTACAACAAGAGTACCAATTCTTTTCTAGGAAGCAATTTAGAGCTATTATATGTCTTGTAGATGTTGCAATCAACCTAGGTGATAATATATAGAACTTTCATGGTTAGGGTTAGTCGAAGCACCAAGAGGCGCAAAAAATACATACAAATATGACACACACAATAAGGACCACTTGCAATGCAAACACAAAACTAAGACAAGCCTCAAGTTAAACAACAAAGTGAAAGGAATTAGTGAAAAGAAGAAAATTCCTATGTAAAGGAAACTAGAAATAAAGTAAGCCATGCTAAACCACAAAACAAAAACTAATAACATATATTGGATTTTATTCAAGAAACCAAAATAAGTCAAAATATTGCTCTAAAAACAAGAATGTAAATAAAATCTAGGCTACTCCTATTCCTACTCTAACACTAGCTCAATAAAAACCAAGTGAAGTCATAAAACCAATGCAACCACTTAATTACCTCAATGTTTAGAGGAGTATTATGGCATCATGTAGGTATTTGCGGTTGAGGTTGTTAGAATATAGAAGAATGTGTGCTCGTTTTACCATTGACGATACCCTCGTCACCCAACCATAGGCTGAAGCCACCCTCTGAGCACTTTAACCTTGACTGAGAATTACTCTAGAAGCAAACCCTAGGCTAGATAGCCAAACAAGGTGTGGCACATCTTCCTCCAAGGATAGCACACCAATAATAGTTGATCAGATAGTCCAAACCCTAGCCAAGAGATAGTCCAAGCCAACATTGAAACTGCTAACTGCAGTAGCTGAACCTGCAACTCTCCTCCACATGTGCGCACCAAACTGGGAACTGCAGTGCGCACCAGTTGTTGTTTGCAATTTTGAGATGTGTCAAAATGAGAACTGGCGCCCTGTATTTATATTGGTTCTGCCAGATTTGTTGGGGCCAACTTCTCCTTCTGGATATGTGTCTGTTCAGTATATTATTATTATTTTTGGCCGACTTCTTCTCTTGGAGGCTAATAACCTAATATTAATTATCTTCTTGAGCCGTCAAGACTTCTAGGGTTATTAGCCAACTCATTAAGGTTTTCTCTTGCTTTCCAGAGTCTTCTATTCTCGCCAGGTTCACACGTGGAGGTAAATACCTCCCGCAGCTACCATCATATTAACACTCCCTCCTAGCTAGGGAGGTATTACAGGTAATGGTCTTGAGCACAAAAACATACCATTTACTTGGTAGCATCAATATAGTCATCTAGACTATCTCATGACTAGATCATGAGCATCACCATCACCATCACCTTCATCATCTCTCGAAACCATACTTCATCTAAGTAATTATACATGATGTTGAATAAGTTACTCACACCATAGAGTGATACAAGAGCCACTCTTATAATCTAGAGGAGTAAATGCTCTGAACCAATTTTCGTCTGGAAAATCTCTGCTCATCATTCGTCTGGATGGTGATTGCAAAAATAGAACACATCTATGTCTATTCATAGTAGTACATAACTACAATCCAGTGGTTCACCACCACACCAATTAACACACAAGTACTTGATTAGTAACATATAGTCACGAACAGTGGAACATATCCACCACAATAGTCTTCATCTACTGTCATACAGTGTTCATAACAAACATCTGATAGCAACCTACATAGAAACAATGTTATGATATGCACTGGATTATTTGGGCCAATCTTTCACTCACATCTATGAGCTCTGAAAGAATATTTGCCTCATGAACAGTGGAACATATCCACCACAATAGTCTATATCTACTGTCTTCATAACAAACATCTGATAGCAACTTGCACATAAACAATGTTATGATATAAACTAAATCATCTGGGCCAATCTTTCACTCACGTCTGTGAGATATGAAAGAATATATGCCCTCAGAGTAGAACAATGAGATATCTGGAATATTCTTCTCAAACAAGGAAGAATAATTGTCCTGTCTTTTGAACCTGGACCATTCTCCACCCTGGGCCATTCTTCCTACACTAATCAAAGTGCTCCCTGGAGAGAATGTATAACCCTAAGGAATGTTGAGTCTGAACCATTCCCCACCCTTGGCCATTCCTCCTACACTAATCAAACTGCACCCAAGAGAGAATGTATAAACCCTAAGGAATGTCTGTCCCTGATTGCTGAGCTTGGACCATTCCCCACCCTAGGCCATTCCTCCTACACTAATCAAAGTGCACCCTGGAGAGAATGTATAAACCCTAAGGAATGATTGTCTGGACCATTTCCTCTGTTAACCACAAGAGAAAAAGATTGTCCTATATCAACCTCCAAAACGGACCATTCCTCATGTTAACCACAATGAGAAATCGA